>JBBYHO010000819.1:0-14548 GCA_038382025.1 Adansonia gregorii | reverse complement strand
AAAGCGGTAGTAGTTAATCATTTAATTGAGCTAAACTTTTTAGTTAAATGCTGAGTTGGCATATTTTGATTGGTTCCAACGCCATACAATTAATGTTAATCAAGTTCATTGCATATTAATACAAAGGACAGTTTATCACAGCATCAGTTAAAGATATATATATATATATAATGAAAACTTAAGATTCAATTAATTACGAAAAACCACGCTATGACACACGCGCCAAAGTCATGAGTGACGAAGGGCGACATTTAGAATCTTTGCCGCTCGTCTTGACATATTTTTTTAGCTCATATTATATTTATTATAAAATTTTTAATTAAGTTGTCATAATTAATTGCATGTTTATTTAAAGTTATTGGATAATTCGTTTAAAAAAATTTAGTTCATTAAAAATTAGAATTTTAATAATTTAAATTTTTAAATAATTTTGATAATTAATATTTAAAAATTTTTAATAAAATTTTTTATTAAAAAATATTTATAAAAAAAGTAAATAAAAATAATTTATCACTTAACAGAGAATGTTATTTTATTTTAATTTTTTACAGATATATATTTTATCTTTAAATAATTTATTTTTATTGACTTTCTCTATCTTTCTTTCTCTAATTGAACTTTTTATAAAAACTAAATTTTCAAATTTAAAAACAAATTCAAATAATAATTTATTTTATTTTTATTTTAATAATAAAACTTTTCGTAAAACCTAAACATTCAAGTTAAATAATCAAATTCAAATAGTAATTTATTTATATTTTTCTTTTAATAATTGTGTTTACCTTGTTAATTTAGTGTTTTTTAATTTTTTTTATCTATAAATGGTTTTTCCTAAATTTCTTTATTTAAATTTAGAAAATATTGTATTTGTAAAGTAAAATGACTTACGAGAGTCTTATCGATATAATAAAACCTAAATTTCATAAAACTTTAACTATTAAACCCAAATATTTAATCTATTATTTAAAAAAATTAATGAAAATAAAAATTTTAAAGACGATCAAGATAACTTTTACTTTTTTGAAATAAATAGTTAGAATCATTTATTAATTATTTTTCTCGATTTGTTTGGTTATATGACTTTTTTTTTGTATAATATAAACCTTTATAAAAATAACATCTGAAAAGCTAACAATTGAGATATAAAAACTTAAGTTTTATATATATATGTGTATATATATATACACACATATAAGAAAATCTTTTTTTGTGATACAATTATATTATAATAATATTCAATCAACATACTAATTGGTTACAGTTAGCACACTTTTTTCCTACTATTCTTAAAGCCAACATTTTGAAAATTAACACTCGCAAGATAGAGTTAACTCTAATATTAATTTACATTAACTTTAAAATAACTATTATGAAAAGTTAGCTATCAAGGTAAGAGAGCTTATGTACACAGTCTTTACTTCCTAACGTAGAATTTAAGTAAATTGCAACATTTTAAATATTTATAAACATATTAGTTTTAGATAATTATATAAAATAATAATGATTAATCGTAATAAAAAACTCTTTAACAAAGTGATGCAATATCTTATAGCTGCAATTGTTAAAAATTTTAAAGATTCTCTTAAAGTCAAAAAATTGAATTAATTATGAATTTAAATTGTTTATAGATAAAGTATTTACAGTGAATAATCTTTTAATTGATAAATATTTTTTTATCAGAGTATATATAAGCCCAAAATAGTCTTATCTAAAGTTTTGGTTTGCATGCTATTTAGGTAATCAGTTTTGAAAAAGATAAAAAAAAAATTTTATTATATACTAAATTCCTAGAGAAATAAATAGGGCGTCAATATAATTAGCAAATTTGATCGAAGTATCGTACTTAAATATAAAGACAAATACAAACATTTAGCATTCAACGCATCATATTTGATACTAATTAATTATTGCAATTAGTGTAACTAAAAATTTAGTTTAAGTTTACTAATTTAAAGTTAGTGTAATTAAAAATTTAAGTTAAGTTTGTGAACTTAAGCATGAGACATTTAAATAGTTATTTGTTTCGGTAAAATACTCGTATTTTATTTCATAATAATGTAATTAAAAAGTAATTTAAAAAAATCAATATATATTGCCCTTTCTTATTAATATCCAATGATAAGGTGCAAGACTATTTTATTATAAAATATTATATAATTTTTGAAACTTAAAGCCTTCATAAAATATTTTCTAATAATTTATGATAATTTTTTTTTATTTTTATATATAGATGATAAATTAAATTTTGTTAATAATCTACTTACATAATTTTTTAATATTTTTTATTTTGGTAATCAGTTTTGAAAAAGATAAAAAAAATTTTTATTATATACTAAATTCCTAGAGAAATAAATAGGGCGTCAATATAATTAGCAAATTTGATCGAAGTATCGTACTTAAATATAAAGACAAATACAAACATTTAGCATTCAACGCATCATATTTGATACTAATTAATTATTGCAATTAGTGTAACTAAAAATTTAGTTTAAGTTTACTAATTTAAAGTTAGTGTAATTAAAAATTTAAGTTAAGTTTGTGAACTTAAGCATGAGACATTTAAATAGTTATTTGTTTCGGTAAAATACTCGTATTTTATTTCATAATAATGTAATTAAAAAGTAATTTAAAAAAATCAATATATATTGCCCTTTCTTATTAATATCCAATGATAAGGTGCAAGACTATTTTATTATAAAATATTATATAATTTTTGAAACTTAAAGCCTTCATAAAATATTTTCTAATAATTTATGATAATTTTTTTTTATTTTTATATATAGATGATAAATTAAATTTTGTTAATAATCTACTTACATAATTTTTTAATATTTTTGTATATCGATAACTTATCCTAATATTTAAAGATCTAGTTGTAAAGATATTGTATTAATGAAATTGTTTTTAGATTTACATATCAACCAAATAAATAAGTTATGAAAAAAAACTAAAATTACATTTAAAATTTTTCTTATATTTATATATTGACCATATAATATTTGGTTGCATGATTTTCGCACTAATTATGCACGATATTGGTTGTCGGATTGATAATATTTTTATGCTTAATAGTTTAATTTTTATATTTAATAGTATAATTGTAATGATAATATACAAATTTTTGTTTAGATTCAAAATATTTTTATATTTAATGGTTTAATTTTTTTAATATTTATATTTATATTAAAATAAAAATATGTTATATAGAATTTGACTTTAATTATTTAGAATAACGTAGAGTTTTAAAAAAATAAGTTTTTCATAAATAGATAAAATAATTATGAATTATTTTTCTCAATTTTTTTACTTATATAACTTTTTTTTTGTTATAATATGAACTTTTATAAAAATAATATCCGAAAAGCTAGCAATTAAAGCGTGAAAGTTTAGGTCTACATATATGCATAAAAAAATCTTTTCTTTTTTATATATAAGTAGATTGTAATAATATTTAATTAACGTTCTCATTAATTATAGCTATAACCTTTTTTTTTCACTTTTCTATTAGCCACCATTACGAGAATTGACATTCGAATATATAGTTAACTTTTTAATAATAAAAATAGATTTTAAAAAAATTATACTAAAAACCAATTTATCGAGGTGAGACTCTAGGTATAGAGCATTTACTTCTTAATATAAAATTAAAGTAAATCGCAACATACTAAAAATTTATAAATATATTAAGCTAAACAGTTATGAGATAATTATAGAAAATAATAACGATTACTTATAGTAAAAAACTATTTATGAAAGTAATGCAACATCGCATAGCTGCAATTATGAAAATTTTTAAAGATTTTTTAAAGTAAAAAAGGTGAATTTAATTATGAATTTAAATTATTTATTAATAAAGTATTTATGATAAATAATCTTTTAATTAATAAATATTTTCTTATTAGACTATAAATAGGCCAAAAATATTATCAGTTAAAGCTTTGATTTGAATTCTATTTAAGTAATCGGCTTTGAAAGAGATGAAGAATAGAAGAAAGACTTTTGTTATATACTTAATTCTTGGGGAAATAAATAGCTCGTAAATGTAATTGGCAATATTGATGGAAGTGTTATGCTTAGCTATAAAGAAAATAAATACATTTAGTATTTAACGTATCATATCTAATAGTAATAGATTGCAATAGTTAGTATAACTAAAAATTTAGTTTAAGTTTACTAACTTAAAGTTAGTATAATTAAAATTTTAAGTTAAGTTTGCTAATTTGACATGGGACATGTAGATAGCTATTTGTCTCGTTAATTTACTCGTATTTTATTTAATAATCTAAAACATAAATATTTTATGCACAATCGAGCAAATAATTAAATTATATGTTACTGTTTGATAATAATGTGATTAAAAGATAATTTTTTGAAAAAAATTAATATTAGATTGCACTCACTTGTTAAGATCTAATAATAAGGTTAAAGACTATTTCATTAAAAATTATTGTATAATTTATAAAACTTAAAACATTCTAAAAATATTTTCTAATAATTTGTGATGATTTTTTTAATATTTTATATATGTAAGCTAAATTAAATTTTGTTAATAATATACTTACATACTTTTTCTTAATATTAGTTTTTTTAATATTTTTAATATCAATGACTTATCTTGATATTTGAAGATTTAGTTGTACATACCCTTTATTAATTAATTTTTTTTAGATTTATATATAATCAAATAAGTAAATTATGAAAAAAACAATTTACATTTAGAATTGTTCCTCTTTTTATATATTAATTAAATAATATTTGGATGCACGATTTTTGAACGGTTATTCAAAATATTTATCATTGGATTTATGATATATTTATATTTAATAGTTTAATTTTTTATATTTAATAGCTTTATGGCAATAGTAATACACAATTTTTTTTATAGATTTATAATATTTTTATATTTAATAGTTTAATTTTTTTCAATATTTAATATTTATATTAAAATCAAAATATATTATATAGAATTTAAATTTAATTATTTAAAATAACGTATAGCTTAATAAAAATAATGCTAAACTATAAAATTAAAAATTTTAAGAATTTAACGTTAACATTTATCAAATAATATATTTATAAACATATAATTTTTAGAAATATATAAGTTTAATACTTACAAAATTATTATTTAATTTTTCAATTTATAAAACATTACCGTAGTTAATCAAATTATTACAAATTTAGTAATTAAGATAATAATATATTAAAGTATTAAAGTATTTTTTTTACATTATATATATTTATTTATTTATTTATCTGTTTATTTTATTTTTATTAATATTATATCACGGGTTAACAAGACATAAATTCAGTCACTAATATATAAAAATAAATTTAAAATAAAATATTAATAAATAAAAATGTATTAAAAGGGTAATTTTATTTTTAATTTTAATATTAAAAAAACCATTTACTCTTAAATAATTAATGTAAAAAAAAACTATTTTTCTAAATCTTTTAAAACCACTTACACTTTTATTTTTTTAAAAGAGTGAAAACTTTGGCTACATAAACATATTTTTTTAATAAATAATATATTCATTTGAGTTTTTTTTTAATTTGAACTTAATTAGTATTAAATTAATAATTTAACCATAAGAGATAACATAAATCATAATATTAAAAAATATAGTTATGTCATTAATATATTATTTTTTTAATTTTTCAATTTTGAAAATAAAATATTTTATGCATTTGTCATTAATATATGTTTTTTTTTTCAAAATCACAAATTCAATTTAGTAATTTGACAAAAAAACTCAAAATTAAAATAATAACAAAAAAATAAGAGTATTTATAATTTTTTTCAATTTATTATTTAAAATTAAAAAAATACATACTCTTATTATATAAACTCAATTAAATTATGAGTGCACGAAATTATAGTTATTATAAAATTATGACTAAATTTGATATTAAAACAATTTAATCAAAAAATTATTTTAAAACCAAAATTAATTATAATAATAAAATAAATTAAGACATTTATATTTTTCTATTTTCGTGAAATAATTATCTGCTACTAAAATTTTACAACACCTACCTAGTGGGTGAAAAAAATTTTAAAAATTATTTTGTTTAAAATATAATAAGCTAAAAAAGTGAAGAAATAGTTTAACTAAGTCACTATCTTTTTAAAAATTAAAAATATATTAAAAATAGTTTTTTAAATAGTTATTTTTTAAGATAAAAATACTTAAATACTTTTGATTTTATTTTATATCTATAATCTTAATTTATTTTTTTATCATTTCTCAATTATAATAAATTAAACTTAAAAATTTCAACTTTAAGTTTTAAATTTATAATAATTATAATAAACACACTCCTAATTGGGGAACATATTATTCTTTATATTTTTTTATAATTTATACTATTTGTAAAACTTTTAATTGAGTTTTATTTCACGATTCAAATGATGTTAAAATTAATGAAAGTATAAAAATTAAATAAAATTATAAATCAAAATACTAAAAAAATAATGTATTTTAATATTTTATATAATAATGTTTTAAAGAATGATCTATTTAATAAAAAAACTACTTATATTTAAAAAAATATTTATTTTGAAAAAATCATACTTTATATTTAAGTTTTTAGTAATTTTCTCATAGCGTGCGTGTAAGAATTTAAAATGTTAAAATCAAAAAATCATATTCTGAATTAGCATTATTAAACGCCAAACCGCTTACCTAGATGATAAACAAAACTTTCATATCAAAGCTATTAGAAAACACTTTGATTTAGCATTTTGAGCTAAATTTTATCAATTGAATTGATAAAAATAAAAAATATATATTAAACAAATTTTTTATTAATAAATATAAATTGAAAATTATTATTATCTTTTAATATTTTTTAATAAAATAAAATTTTAAGTAACTGATAAAATTTTTTAAAAATACTTCTACCTAACATAAAAAATTATTTTAAAAAAAATTAACCACAAAATAAGTCTCCTCAATTTTAGTTTTATGCCATGCACAAAATATCTGCGTATATTTGTAAGTAACGTTACCATTATAGTTACATTAATTATTTATCAATCATAATAATAATAGTAGTAATAATTTTTATTATATTTTTAAATATTTTTTATCCTTACACTGCTAATTTTTTTTATTAACTTGCAAAATTGTGTGTATAACTTAGCTGGTAGGTTTTAAGTTAAAAAAGTTCAATGATTTTTTTTAGCCGACATTTTTTTAAAAAAAAGTTAAACATTAAATATAAGGTACGTAATCATCTTAGTGAATACTTATTCTTAAAAAAATTAAATATTTAAATAATTTTAATTCTTTTTATTATAATTTCAATTTAGGTTTTATGTAAATAAATTAACTAAATAAATATCATTTAATTTGTAACTTTGAATTCAATCATACAATATAAAGCACTCACTACATGGGTGATTGAGAAAAGAGTGAATAAAGTTAAAAAAAAATTAGTGGTTAGTTTTTTACTTTTTTATAGAAAATACAAATTATCCTTTAATTTACATTATTATTAATATAATTTTAAAATTTTTAAGTAATTTTATTGATGGAATTGGTATTCAGTTAATTCATGACACTAACTCAATCTTTCTTTTTAATATACTATAGATAATATAGTTAAAAATATGCAATTAAAGACTTTTTTGTTAGAATTACTTAATGCAGTTAACATAAGTAGCTTGATATGTCAATAATAGAAGTTCAATGATATAATTTAATAAACGTAAAAATTTATGATGCATATGAAAGTTAATATTAAGTAAGTTCAATGACAAAAAATGTAAAGTACCTATTTTTTATGAGATAAAAAATAACGAAAGGGGGAAAATTAGTAATTCTATTAGTGAGATTGAATTTTATAACGATGATATTAAAATCAATTGTGAGATATATATTTTGATAACAAAACAAGGAGAGTGGTGCAATGATTGTATAAAATGAGCATTAATGACATTAATCTAATAATGTATTGATAAATTATTTTTGCATATATTTTAATGATATTTAACGTTTAAAAACTTTTAACACATTATTTTTAAAATTGATTTAAATATTTTAATTAATTAACTAATAGTTATATAATATATAAATTTATTATTATATTAAATACAAATAAAAATATTTTTTACTAAAAATTAAAAGTAAAAACAAAAGAGTTAAAAAATAAATAATTTAACAATTTTAAGAAAAATAAAAAAAATCTTGAAAAAGAAAAAAAATTGTAAAGTGAGATAAAAAACCCCCAAGATACATTGGAGCCTCTAAGCCTTCGTTCCTTTGATTTTTTAATTAGAGGACGGTATAATCAAAAAAGCATCGCAAGGCACTAGTTGAATGCACTAGCTGGTAAATTCAATAATTTTAAATATATTATTGTTGTAATGTGATCCGGATATGAATCTTGATCAGCTTGATTGAAAATGTAGAATGCGAAAGGTTTTATTTTTACGAAAAATTAAAAAATCTCGACTTTCATTTTGAAAGAGGTATCTCGTTATTAAAATAATCTATAGAATCCATCGCATATTTTGGTAGAAACATTACGTATTGATTTAATTATGAGACATTGCCTTAGTTATAAAAATAATTCTATTATAAAAATATGGATTCTATGACCTAGAAATGACCTAATACGTTGAAAATATTCTTAATATGTACTTTCGATGTGAAAGTATCATAGTACTCATACAGGATATGGTTCTAATATAAAATTATAAAAATATCTTTCGAGTATTCTATTTACGTAAAAGATCTCAGTAACCCCTAGAGGACTCAAAAATGCTTGAACAAGGGTGAATCTATCTTAAATATGTACTTTCAGCCTAAAAGCATCATAATGCATATCTAAGACTAAACTTAAAGAAAAATTATGAAAATGCTTTTAGAGTATACGTTCGACATGAAAGTATCCCGGCAACCCTAATGGATCTTAAAATGATCTAGAGAGGCTAAACTAATCATAAAAGTTCACTTTCGGTATAAAAACATTATAATAAAAAAATCACCAAAATGCCCTTAGGGTTTACTTTCGATGTGAAAGAATCCCGATAACCCTAATGGACTTTAAAATGACCTTGGAAGGCTAAACCAATCCTAACTATTTACCTTTGGTGTAAAAGCATCTCGGTGAGTAAAATTATCAAAATGCCTTGAAGGTATACTTTCGATGTGAAAGTACCCCGGTAAACCTAATGGACCTTCAAATGACCTTGGAAGCCTAAACCAATCCTAAATATTCACCTTTGGTGTAAAAGCATCTCGATGAGCAAAATAACTAAAATATCCCGAGGGTATACCTTTGATGTGAAAGTACCTCGGTAAGCTTAATGGACCTTTAAATGAGCTTAGAAGGCTAAACCAATCCTAAATATTCACCTTTAGCGTAAAAGCATCTCGGTGAACAAAATTACCAAAACGCCTTTAGGGTATACCTTAGACATGAAAGTATCCTAGTAACCTTAATGGACACTAAAATGACCTTAAAAGGCTAAGTGAATCCTAAACATTTACCTTTACATAAAAATATCTCAATTACTATCTAAGACTCGATTTTTTAAAAAATTACAAAAATACCCTTGAGGTGTACTTTTAAGTTTCAACAGGAAAGTATCTAGCAACCCTAACGGATAGGAAAAGAATCATAGAAAAGTGAACCTATCCTAAATGTCATTTTTGGCATAAAAGCATCTCGATGCCTAACTAGGACTCGATTCGAGAGAAATTATCAAAATGCCTTTGAGGTGTACCTTCGACGTAAAAGTATCCTAGTAATCCTGAAGGACTCAAAAATGATAATAGTGAACCTATCCTAAATGCGCATCTTTGATCCTGATAACTACCTAAGAATGAATTCTACAAAAATTATCAAAATGCCCTTATAGTGTACCTTCGATGTGAAGATATCCTGGCAACGCTAAAGAACATGAAAGGATAATTGATGATGATTTTTACTCTAAATGGGTAATTTAGATGACAAAAATGACCTAAAGTACAAAAATTGCTAATAGGCCCTTAAATTTTTGAAGATTAAATATTAGTCATAAATTGACTAAAGTGCTAAAAATATTTTTTTGCCTAAAATATCTTAAATGGGTAATTTATGTTTTTAAAGTAATCTACAATGTAAAAATGCTATTAAGTCCCTAACTTTTCAAAAATTACATTTCGTATCTTAATAAAGAATCGAAAGAATACGAAAGGTTTTAGTATTTTTAGCATTAGACCTGAGGACCAATTGAATGCTAAAAATATTTAAAATAATCTAAGTGGATGATTTCATGCTAGAGATGACCATTTGACTTAAATTTCCCTAATGGTCCCTAAACTTTTCTAAAATTGCAAATTGTCCCTAAATGATTTAAAAGGCAAAACACACATATAAAACACATAAAAAAATACATAAGAAATTCAGCTAAGAACTCTAGGACAATTGGCTAAGCACCCATGGCCTCAAAAAAATTTATGATATTTGTAGCTAAATCCTTAAATTTTTTCAAATATCTTAAATTTTTTTAAAATTGTTAAATACCCCAAAATGCCTAAAAATTAAAATTTTCTATTTTTTAGTCACTACCTAATTGACTTAATCATGTAGGTACTTCTAAATAAATTTAGAGAATTAAAAAAAGTTATAAAATGGTCATTTAGGATTTGACCAAATAAGAAATACCATTAAATAGCCTAAAAATGAAAATTTATAATTTTGACCATTATAAGCTTCAACCAAGCTAGGAAACATCTATATATGAGTTTGAAAAAAAATGGAACAATTGTGAAACAGCCCTTGCCAATGCTGCCATGAACCAAAATAGCACCTAAGTGGACTAAAAAATTAAAGAAAAACATTTTACCTCCAAAATTCAATTATTTAAAAAAATGACCCTAAAAATTCACTTTTCATGAAATTAGACCTAAATGCATGTTAAGATAATCCTAGAATACTCCTAAGCTTAAATACGAATAAAATCACAAAAATCAATATACAAAAAGTATTTAACAATATATTATCATACAAACTTCAAGAAAAGATTAACATAACCATGCCTATATAACAAAATCAAAATCACAACAACAACAAATATATATATATATATATATAAAAGAATCAAGGCACAACTAATAAAAAAATAAAGAATAACAACAAATATATAAAAACATATTATTGACAACATGTTTAGCATTTCAACATGGATGAAATCCATGAGCTTCAACATGTTTTTTGACTCACAAAAATGTAGAAAAATGATGGAAATAAGCAATAATTACAAGATTTCTACATGAAGCTAGGATTGAGCAGTCGGTCGTTTCGGTCAGAAAAATCAAAAATTGACTTAACCGAATTAGTCAAGGGAAACCAACCGAACTGACCGACTTTATAAGTACAACCGAACTAACCGAACCAACCAAATTTTGGTCAGTTTAGTTGCTTAATTCGGTTAAAATGGTGTAATATGATAATTTATCTAAACTAGCATATGAATAGACCAATACTACCTACAAATGAAACACATATTAAAACAATATATAAGCAATATTAATTATAATTTAAGTTTCAAATTAAAAATGAAAATGGTTTACATAAGCAACATAGATTCAAACTAACCTATAAATGAAAATGAAGTTTAATAAAAAAACACAATCCAACTTGCAAATGAAAATAAAGTTTAACAAGAGTACAATCCAACTTGAAAAGCAAAATATATTTGATATAAAATCTTCCATTTGCAGCAAATATCCTTCACAAGCTAAAAAGCCACAACCAATATTACCTATAAATATAGTAGAGATATCAGATATTTTAATTAGAATACAATACACAAGCATTTAGTTATCTAATCTTGTAATGAAAAATAATATTGTCAAAAACCCTATCCATAATAATCATCAATTATAATTTTTTAGCCAATGTTTTCTTCAATAAAACCTGTCCATAAGTCCAATCCATAACAAGCCTAATCTTGTACAAGAATTCCATATTACTATATAGCATAGCCTTGAATTAAAACCAATCCATAACAAGAACATAGTAAAACACATTACCTTAACTCCTCGAGTGTTAAATAGATATCCTTTTCTAATCAATTATGGGATCGAACGCAATCTTTGACAAATCTACAAATCTATATAAAAATAACAAAAATAAGCCTAAAAAATACAACAAATGTAAAAAAAAAAACAAAAACAAAAGTAAGCTTTAAAAAATAGTAAAAAAATATTACCTAAGTCAAATTTGTCAAGTTGTCTTACATCATTTTATGGTTGAAATACATCAAAAATAGATGATCCACGTAGCCAATCTTGAGCACAGATAAGACCTTGCATAATCTGAGGAGTTAAAGAACTTCTATATGCATCAAGCACACGTCCACTAATGCTAAAAGCAGATTCAGAAGCCACTGTAGATATGGGCATCGCCAATACATCACGAGCTATATTGGAAAGGGTAGGGAACCTATGGCTATTGAGTTTCCACCAAAGAAGAACATCAAAATCTTCATCATCATCATCCTCAGGTTGTTCACTCAAATATCTAGCCAATTCTAACTTGTTCTTTTCTTTGCCATTTTCAATCCTATACCTCTTATACTCAGCCTTAAAGTTTTTTTTTCTTTTGCAACACTCCAGTTTCAATGGTCAATTGCATAACTTTACTCACTTGGCTACTATCACCAACATCTTCAGAACAAGCTTGGCATTTCCTCTTGTATTCATTATACAAATCCTTTAGTGCTTATTGCACTTTCTTCATCATTACAGAAACTTCATCACTAGAATACATTTTGATAAAGCAATATTCGACAAAAAAAAGTTTCTTTGATGGGTCAAGAACAGCAGCAACATACACTAACATATTCATTTTCTTAATATTTCCCCAATACTTATCATATTTATCCTTCATTTTCTTAGCCATTGCATTCAATTTAAAATCTGGATTAAATTGCCATTCTCGCAAAGTTGAATAAATTATAGCAATCTGATCTAGAAATTATTACAGGTGATATAAGAAGAACCCGAAACATTTTATTGTGAGATCATAAAATTTTTTCAAGAAAAGGCAAAACTTCCTAACAACTACCTAATCATTTTGATCGGGCACCCCATCTCCCATAACAAGTTTACCTCTGTAAGAATGATCAACTTCCTTAAATGCTTCAAAGGCTCTTTCAAACTTTTGCGCTGCATCTAACATTAAATAAGTGGAATTCCACCGAGCGCAAACATCCAAAGACAAAAGACTTTTAGTCTGAATATGTTCATTCACAACACACTCTTGAAATTTAGCTAATCTAGAGGGTGATTGTCTAACATATCTTACTGCCCCTCTAACATGAGCCACAGATTCATTCATTTCCTTTAAACCATCACAGACAATAAGGTTCACTATATGTGTAATGCATCGTATATGCATACACTTGCCTCCTAGTATACTAGTTCCTAAATTATTGAACCTTTTCTTTAAGTATGAGATCGCAACATCATTGGAACTAGCATTATCAGTAGTAATAGTGAAAACCTTATCAATCCCCTAATCACGCAAGCATTTCTCAACTGCCTTATTAATCGCTTCACCTTTATGACTAGACACAGGACAAAAGTTTAATATTTTCTTGTTTAATTTCCAATCTTTGTCTATAAAGTGAGCTGTAAGACACATATAATTTTGTCTTTGTATTGAGGTCCATGTGTCAGTTGTAAGAGATGCTCTAACAGAAGATAATTTCATGAATTGCCTTAGGCTATTCTTTTCACTAGAATAAATTTCATAACAATCCCTAGCAACAATCTAGCATGACGGCATACGAAATCTAGGACAAGCAAGAGACATACAACGCCTAAATCCTTTCCCTTCCACAAACTGAAAAGGCAAGTCATCTATAATTACCATCCCAGCTACTCTTCTCCTAATAACATCTTGATTAAATGTCCAAGTGCTTAAAGACCCCGATCCTTTCGATGGTAAAACTAACTCCATTTGAGTACCATCACCACAACCATGAAGGATCCTTCTACAAGAACCCAAGTGATTTTTCAATGAAGTCGTTCCATTTTTTTTAGATCAGTGAAATATTCTCTATCACAATAATTGCATCTAGCTTTGAACTCGCCTTTCTCATTAATAAATATGGTAAAATGATCCCATATCTCAGACGATGGCTTAGAAGGTCTCCTTAGCACTTTGAAGCTTGTAGCTTGAGTTTCAGTTCTTGATGCTATCTCAGCATCAGGAGAAGGCCGTTGAGGGCTTAATTGTGTAGTAGGATTAGGTGTGGGATCTAAAGTATTTTCAGTAGACATCTGCAAAAACAAATAAAAAATATATAATCAAATTAAAGTTTAAAGTAAAGCCATGAATTATGAAATTAAAAAAAAAACCATTGAACATAGTCATGATTTTTGCCTAAACTCAAGGTCCACAACGATTAAAAAAAATTGGCCATTGTAAAACTAGTACCTCCTCATTGACTATTTCGATTGATGTCGATTTGAGCTTAATCATATAAATTAAAAAATTAATATTTTATCATATTATAATCATAAAAAAATTATATTAA
>JBBYHO010000789.1:0-12991 GCA_038382025.1 Adansonia gregorii | reverse complement strand
AAAAAAAATATTATTTTTCACCTTTTCATTTTTCTCTTCATCCAACTCTCTATCTTTCCAAATTTCTTTCGACTCCACCAAGCAAAGCCTAAGTTCTATAAATGAAGAAAGAAATGCAATCATTCATAAACAAGCATAGAGTTTGATCCAACTCAAAGTTGCATAAATCCAATGTCAAAAATGGGTATCCTCTCAGAATATTAATTAGGATGATATACCAGAAGTAAACAACAGACAACTGTTACAATTATATAATCAAAGGAAATGGCAGCCTATTCCAACATCTTTTCCTTTTTTTTTAATCAATAAATTTAGTCTGTGAGTTCCGAAGAATACCTAACAAGAGCTCTGCTCGACAAAAAATTCCTTTTCTTGCTGCTAGCATCATAATGTCCGCTTTGTCAACTCAAAGCATGCTAATGAATGTGGACATGAGGAAGTCATAAGCGGTTCCATTAAAAGACCCGACAAGAATGGTTTTGATAACCGGAAAACTAATCCATCACCCTCTCAGCGGCATTAGCTACCTTCTGCATTATCATGGACTCGGCTTGACGGATTGCTCTCTGTGATCCAGTGATTGTGACTTTCCTGGCAAGAAATGTTAAAGATAGAAAACGGGTTTAAGAAAAAAAAAAAAAAAATCACATCAGAGCTCAATGCTTAGGTAGCAGAATGATAAAGCCGGGATTGTCATACCTATCTGTTGTTCCAGACATGAAATCGCCTCTATCCGATACTTTTATCTTGGCCCCAGTTAGCTGCAATGACGTGATCAAATTTAGAACATAAGCAAAATCAAGGATCAAATGATATCCATTTATCATTTAAAAACCTGACTAATTTCCATGATATTCCTTCCACCACGACCCAGAACCAGCCCGATATGCCCATCTGAAACCCCAATAGTGATAGAGTTGCTTCGATCCTCCTGGATAGACATATATGAAAGACTTAAGCAAGATACATTATTCAATTCAACTACAGTCTAAACACATGGCACAGGTGCTTATGGAAAATTATCCCATACACTGCCAATGGAGTGTTTAAACTCCAGAAGCAGTGTTAACAGGATGCAATATATCCCTTAAATATAATTAAAAACTTAATTAAAAATAAGTAGGACATGTGGTAAACTCTTAACCCGCTTGTGGAGTTAAAAGATTTCCACTGCCAGTTTAGCAAATACTAATCCATCTTTTAATTAAGAAATAAAAAAGATTTAGGGAGATAACAACAATGGGTACAATGCTAGAAATACTGCAACACAACAATTTTAGAAGTATGACACAATTTGAGAAAATTATTTAGTAAAGAAAGTAATCATACGTGTCTGCAAACATAAAAGAAAATGAGTATATGACAGTCCTCTATAAAGATGTCAAAATAAAACAACAAAATAATATATTATTCTCAGCAGTAAAAAGAGTAAAACAAGCATGAGTCACCATGGATTACAGATAAAGGCACAATAGAAAGAGGATGAACCTTTTGACTCTGAAACTTCCCTCCAGCCCCATTTGGTGCATAGCTCATTGAATGGTAGGTGGCTGTTGCAACAGAAGGAAGGACATATGCATATGGAATACCATGAAAACCAGAGAAGAAAGTACCTAATATTTCAAGTTAAAGAAATCTTACTTGTACTATATAGTAACAATTTCAGAAAGGACATATTACCCAGATAAACACCAATCGCACATTAAGGACAATTCACAGAAAAAATGAACATAAAAAATCTTACTACTTAACAACAACTGAAAATCTCGTTACAGCATTCCAAAGAAAATAAAAAAAAAAAGGAAAAAAAAACACTTCCAAGGAAGTGAACCACTGGAATTTAAAAACACATAAGAAAATTCCATAATATCGTATGTACAAGGTTTGAAAGAGATGTCATGCTTTTTTGGCACTGATTTTCTCAAAGACTATACTTCCAACAATTGACACACATAAGGAGAAATCAGAAATTATTTTGCAGTTTCGACATAATCACAGAGATACGGCACCATTCAATTTGTTGTGGTCGGTTGTGTCCTTTTGCTTTAAGTTTTGTGAGATCAATAAATGGCTCAGATCCATGAAAACAATATGAGAACAGTTTTTTAAGTATTCAGTCTATCCCTCTCAGAAGTTGGAAGAAAAAAAACGTTTGCCAGAGAATAGACAGGATTGGATTCAGCAATTGATGGGGTGGTGAAAAAAGATTATTACAGATTAAAGAAAATCTGTGCTTCCCCCCCCCCCCCAAAAAAAAGGGAGAGAAACACAGTGACAACAGCTGAGCTTTAATATTTAACTTCATAGCACGGCCAAAAAGCTTTAATGACATAGAAGACTCCAGTCAGACTTGGCCTTTGTAACAGATATTAGATGGAATAGTATAAAAATGATTATTATGGACAACGGAAAATATATGTATTTTCTGCCATCAAACCCAACCAAAAAAAATAAAAGTTAGAAACACATCATGCGGACAGCTAAGCTTTAACGTTTAATATCATACAACAGCTAAAAATCTATCTTTGCCAACTATGAAATATAAATAAACAACTGCTAGAATATCAGGGTTAAGACATAACTGTTAAGGAGGTCGAATGATGAGGTATGATAAAAAAAGCAACAGTGGTGTTTAAAGAACAGAGGCAAGTGATGCAATTTAGGAGTCTCTTTAGACTCAGTAGGCAAATAAAAAGAGAATACACCTGCATATGAAAACGGGGCATGCATAGCTTGTGAGTAGTGAGGGTCTTCACAAAGCTTGGACAGAATCAAATCAATTGCTCGCATCTGCTCATCCAGAGTGCCAGTCAGTGTCACTAGCCTATCCTTCAAGCCATAAAAATTATTATCCTGTGGAGATATCTTAATGCCAGCTTGGGAGTCTTCAATAAATGACCTACAGAAAGTTATACAAAACAATCAGGAATCAAGTTATCGGTTAAGGCAGCCAATACTCAAACAAGGGACAAATAAATAATACTTCAGTTGTAAATGACCACACACCATACATATAACATGAAACTGTTTAAACAATCATTCTATATGTGTGTGTGTGTGCGCGTGCACAAGCATGGATTCGCATGTCCTCTAATGCATTAGCACAAAAATGTCATTTTCACAGTGATATTGTCCTTGCAAGGCAGCATCGCTGTTAAGGATATATGAGCTTTAAATAATCAATTATAATTCTTGCAGAGCTCAGCCACAAGTAGTAGCTATAATCAAGTAGGGGAAGCAGTTATACTTTGTGGATCAGAATGACTTCTCAGTCACAGCATGCTCACTTATGTGAAAGCAGAATATAAGTGTAGAAATGCACAGGGCTGTTAATACTACTATTTTCTTGCATAAAAGTTAATTTTAAGAGGATGGTCCATCTCGAAGAACATGTCCTCAGTCCATTTAACACTCGTGCACCAAATCAAGTTTTTTACCTTTACTAACCATTTTATAAAATAAAATTGCTTGAAATTTACATCCAAGTCAATTCCACATAGGACTTAACCACAATCTAGAGCAAACGTTGGTCAGACAGATCTACAAATGAAACCACTAGCAACTTGCCCCATTTTGCCAAACATAACTGAACAAATTTATTTCCTAAGGCCATCACCATCAACGGAAGAGTATAAGCTTACAAATAGACAATTCAACTCAAGAAGTAACTCACTATGATGTGTTAAAATGATCCCCATGGTAACTTTTACTAAATTTGTTCCTATCTCCCAGAAATTCTCCTTTCCAAACCCTGTCTCCCAAAGTTATCTTTCAAACACAAATTTACTGTACAGAGCACTTTGAATGCGAAGTTGCCAAATCATCTGCAAACTTGGTCAAATATAACTTTCATTGCCCACATTCTCACACATGAATCAATTTCAAAACAAGTACTTCTTCACCGCTAATGCCTATCCGCATATACTATAAATCAACCGCAGGTTAAAATTTTTACAAAGTTTACTCCTAGCAAATAAACAGTATAATGGAAGAATAAATATATACTCTTTAATCTTTATAAATAAGCTTCATCTGCATGCTTCAATTATGCAAACACTACTAAAAACTATACAATTCAAGCTAAAAATTTTCTTTAATTTCAAGCCGGCAGAAAAAATCATTTATTTCACATGTTAATTTTCAAAATTATAGCAACAAAAACATCTACAATAATCACAGTATTTAAGTATACTTCTTACTTTATTGTAGCCCCTCCTTTCCCAATTATGCTGCCACATGAGCTATTGGGAACAATTAGCCTTAACTTTGTTCTTGGTTCAATATCATCATTATCTTCAATATTGAGCTGATGAAGAAAAATATACGAATGTTATAATCTGAAAGACAGAGAATTTATAGAGTTAAAAGTCATCATAAAGATCACCTCATTCAATAATTTTGCAAGGATAAGTTCCATAACTTTGAGTACTTCATCAACTGTTCCAGAGACCATAATGATTCTTTCCGATGTTCCCGGGAAAAATTCGTGATTACGTGACAACTGAATTCGAGCTCCAGATTTTGATTGAAAATCAGTAATTGTTGAACCACCCTTTCCAATTACAGAGCCAGCCGCAGCATTGGAGACAAGAAACCTGATATATGTAGGCTTCTCCACATTTTCTGACAGAAGAAAAACAGGAAAACAATTTATCACTTAGTTCTAAGATCTTGTTTTTTAGTCAATGAGGAATTTTGGAAGCAAACATTAAAACTTGAACCATAGAGCAATCTCCTCCCTTTTAACCCAGAAAACAAATATGGGGAAAATCTACTGTAAGAATAATAGATGGCAAACAAGAGCATCTATATATAACTTTACACAATCTGTAATTGTTAATACACAAAAGATTGTAGTAAATGCATTAAACAAAAATACAATAAACGTGGACCTTCAGGGCAACAAGTATTTCTTATTAAGATATGCCACCTTGCATTTCTTATAATCATTAATATGGTTGATCTCTCACATATGGAAGAAGTAGAAAATCAAATCTCAAGGTAAGCTGATATGAGACATATTTTTCAATTTTCATGCAAATTTTATTAACGCTTAACTAAAGATATGGTCTTCAATAACCACACAATTGAGGTCATTAAAATCCCTCCTTATTAGCATCAAAAAAACAACTCGTTCCATAAATTTACATTTAAAAACCAAGGAGGAACCACTGAAGTAGATGGTAAATGTTAAAGGACGGGTCATAAAACAGGAGAATTTGGCTCAAAAAAAAACTGCAGGAATGTGACAGACAGAGGCTGAAGCTATGGATAACAGGACACACTATAGATATTCCATATTTTTATATTTAAATAAATTTGATAGACTATAAGTTTAAGAGTAGCTTCTACGCAGTTAAGTTGATGATTTCAATGATCTCTTCAAAAAGATATGGGAACCAATCAAACATTTGTATAGGCCTTTCTGTCAATAAGTCAAATTAATTCTTCAAAAACTGGGACAGATAGAAATTCGCACACAAAGATACCAAGAACAAATGCATAAAACAGCTACTGCACATCATGCAAAAAAGAAGGAAAGGGAGGGGGGCTGCAAAACAATGTGTAACATGCTGCAGGAATAGAAAACTAGAAAACAATAGATGACCACACCCCTAATCAAATACTAGGCATGATTATAGTCTTAAATCTGAGACTGATCTGTAAAAAGAGGGAAAGGTCACTCCCGTAGTTTTCTTTTCTTCCCTTACAAAGCATCTCTTTTTAATAAAAATCCAAACTAAAGGAAATGAATTCCCTCTAATCTGCTAAGACAACAATATAAGATTTCTCATTTTCAGAATTCAATTACATTATTCCCCCAAGAGAATACCTCATAAACACCTACTCGACAAAGCTAACTGATTTTGATACCATGCTCTCACTAAACAGTTCAAAACATAGGTCTTAGGTTGATTCTCAGCGCTTTTTTTATTTTTAATTTTACTTTAAAAGAAAAATTAACACAAATAACCATAACAGAAACAACCCTTACTTGCAACCCAGCCCTCGCATCATTGTTCACCTCAGTGTCAATTCCATTTTTTGCAGTTTTTATACAAATAAAAGAAGATAGAAAGAAAATGCCACGTGAAACTCCGGGACTTCTCATCCTCATACTCCATGACTTTATGTGGCATTCGAGCATTAAGCCAAAGACTCCGAGCGCAGCCTTATTTTTCACACTCGAATTTTTCATTTATCACCAACAAACACAATGCTAGGGTTAGGGTTTGAAATTCGATATTAATATACACAAATAAATAAATGAAATGAAAGAATCCGAAATTCAAACAATTTGACACAGTAATCTTCACATTAAAATAAGAAAAAAAAAACAGAAAAAGGTTTTAACATCATTCAGTGAAAAGCAGAATAAGAAAAACAAAACAAAAACTCAAGTACGAAAAGCTTCAACAGACAAAAGGAAGATCAGATCAGAAATTACCAGAAGTTGGCGATCTAGGCGGCGGAGGAGATCTCTTCCTCGCTGCCTCTGGTGATGACACGTAAGATGACTCCGTCGACTCCATTACTCACTTGTTCTGTCCTCTTCTAAACCAAAACCAAAACAATAAATAAGAACAATAACACCACATGTAAACAAATAAATAGACATAAAAACGCCGAGCTTAAGCAAAATAATCAAAATTTTCCTCGAATTAATATAATGTTAAACAAATAATCAAAAGGAAAAGAAATTGATACTTTTTTCTCAAAATTTACTTCTAATTTCTTACTTTCAGTTCGTAGCTTTTTCTTCTTCTTTCTTCGGTCAGAGACTCTGAGCTGAAGGTTTCTGATTTTTTGTTTTTTTATTAGTATTTTGCTTTTGTTCTTTCGTTATCTATCCATCGCTCGCTGGCTTAGGCTTGTTCGAGTTTTTATTTTAATTTATTATATATTATTTAATTCAATTAAAGCGAGAAACCCGCCTATTTTGTAAAACTTAATAATATTTAATTAAATTTATATTTGATGTAAGTTTATTTTAAATGATTTTATTTTATTAATTTTTTTTAAAATAAATAAAAATAATTTATTTTTAATGAGTGAGTTGAGTTATGTATTTTATGCCTAAAATCAATGCAATTTAAATAAAAATTTTAGTTCAAGTTGATTTAATCTAATCTATATAATTATTTATTAATAATAATATTTTTATTTAAATTTAATTATAAAAATATATTTTAATATTTTAAATAATAAAATTGACTTTCAAACTTAACTTAATTCAAATTAAATGAAATTTAACAGCAAAAATAAAATATTTTAAATTCAACTCAATTAGATTCTTAAATATCAGAGTTGTGACCAAGCTGGCCACTTTGACTAGCCTGTCATATGTTAATATAAAACATCATTATACGAGTATAATAAAAATAAATAATTAAAATATAACATAATACGATAATAATATATTTTTTAATATTTATAAAATAATTATTAATGTATTAAAATTTATATAAAATTTTTTTTAAATGCGATTATGATTAAATCTAACGATATTTAATATAATTATACAAATATAGTATGTATAAAATTAAAAAAATATAACATGACATGATTATATTCTTAAAATTTATCTAATATAAATTGTAAATATATCAATATTAATATAAATATAAAAAATTTTAAACTTAATTATAACATAATAAAATATATAAATATAATATAAAAATACAAATTATTAAATTTAATTTTAATATAAAAAAATATACTATTATAATGTATACATAACTTGTCGGGTAGCGCCGCTCCGCTACCAAGCTGGTTTGTAGTCACCACCCACCACATCCGCCCGACGAACTTTCCAACCGTTGAATAATTCCTTTATAAGTAATTAATTACGAATTAAGATTGATGCTATTTTTATAGTCTTTTCGGTGCATGTTTAATGATAATTTACAATTTTTTTTTAATGCGCAACTTGCTTGGAAAAATAAATAAAAGGTGAACTTCGTCAGAAGTGAGATTAGATCTACTATGGATTTGAATTTTTTTTTTTTCCTTTTTAGTCACGTCTTTATGGTTGAATTTGTTATTGATTTATTGCCTTTTTCGCTCGTTGTAGTAAAACCGAATTAAATATGTTAGAATTTAACGCATTCATTATATAAGTAAAAACATGTTAAAAATAATTTCATTTAAAGAAAATAATATATAGATAAGATGTTGGTAGCTTCTTTTTAGGTAAAAAAAATGTATATATTTTTTTTGAAAAAAGGTGAGTAGTTTTATTTAATTAAATAATTTTTTTATCAAATAGATAATTATTTTTTGTGAAACTAAAAGGACATGAATATTTTTTTATTTTTTATTTATTAAATAATTTTATTTTTATTAATTTTTAATTAAAATGATATTATTTGATTCGTAATATTATCTTAATTAAAAGTTTTCTGACTCAAGCTTTTATAAATTATAATGATTGTGAGTATGCTTCATTTTTCATTTTAAGAGTATTCTCGCTTTGTCATTCTCAGATGGAATAATCATAATTATTTAGAAAAGGAATTCTTGGATACATATATAACAGTCCGTGCAAATGTGGAGCAAAGGCAAAATCATCTAACTAAAGCTTTATTCTTGGATGCCGGGAAATCCAAATTTGCAGCTTTGCCATCATTTTTTTTTTTTATTTCCCAAATCTGTGAACATTTAGCTTGCAAGCAGACTGATCAATTAAGATTAAACCTAGTCATAATCTGATCGAATCGAGTTATAATTTAAAATTTTTTAAATTTAAAATTTAAGTTTATATTTGATATGTCTAGATTTATTCGTTTAGGTTTAAATTATTATTCATTAAAAAATATTTTTATTAATATTTATAAATTTTATAATTAAATTTAAATAAAAATATATTATTTTAATTTAAAATTATTATTTTAAAGTTTACTGACCCAGAGTAACAATATTAGGGTTCAGACTCGAGCCCAAATAAATTTTTCTAATATATTAAGGATATATTTGTAATATACTACCTTAGAAACTATTGTGGATTTTTTAATATATGAGAGATATACTTATAATCTAATAATTAAAATGATTTTTATATTTTTAATATATATTTTTATACTAACACGTATCATTTTTTCTTTTTTCTTTTTTTTTAAAGTTTTCTAGTCATGGTATCGAATGGGAGAGAAAACAAGAGAAAGAAAGAGAAAAAAGGAAAGAGGCGGAGAAAGGAGAAAAAAATTTGTATTCATATTCATATTATATTTTATTTGTAAAATATTATAAATTTTTATGTGTTAATAATTTATGTTATTTTATTTATATTTTTATGTATTAGTTTATTCATATAGTATTTATATAATTTTTCATACTATACTTTAATTATTTTTATATATGTCATATTTATGTTATTTTTATATGTTTAAAATATTATAAATTTATATATAAAATTTTGATATTAATTAGTCGTTTATATATATTTGACACGTTCATCTATTCGTGCTATAGTTATGTTATTTTTTATGTTCTGTTTGCATTATATATCAATGCATCTTATTCTGTAGATAGTTAATTATTATGATTAAATTTAGAATTAACATCTATACTATACATATAAAAAATCTGATATTATATATTTTAAAGAGGTTAGCTTATATGAAAACTTACGCATATGATTTTATATTTGTATTCAACCCATTCGATAAAAATTTTATTTTATTAATTATTTTTATTTTTGATTATTATTTAAGTGGTTGATCTATTAATTCTCTCAAAAATTTATAGGTCAATTTAGAATTAGAATAAGATATACTTAGAAAAAATAAAAAATTACTTCATTAATTATTTTTAGTTTTTTATATTACTTTTATTTTTATTAAGGTATTGATCTTCATTGTAATTCACTGGTTGATTTAGAATCGATTCTCAACCCGTTCGTAAAAAATAAAAAAATATATTATTCATTATTTTTAGTTTTTTATATTTAAGTTTATTTATTTGATTTTTAAATAAGATATTTAAAAAAGTTGCTCTGTACGTAACTTGTGGTCTATTTTTAACATATACATGACATGCATAAAACAAAATTATTTTATTAATTGATCATTTTTATTTACTTATTTGAAGGGTTAATCTATGGATTGACTTGCGGTTTGATTTAAGATCAAATCTCAACCCGTTTGGTAAAAAAAGTTTAAAATTTTTTATCTAATTAATTATTTTTATTTTATTTTTAAATAATGTATTTAAAGATTTAGTTCGCACATTGACTCGCATATCAATTTAGGATCTATATCAAACCTGCTAAAAAATAAAATAAAAATTTATTTTATTAATTATTTTTATTTAATTTTAGAAGTTTATTTAAAGGGAGTAATCCACGTGTTAATTTGGAGGTCAGTTTAAGATTAATACTCAAGCCGGTTGGTGAAAAAAATTTTTAAAATTTATTTTTAAAATTATTTTAATTTTATTTTTAAATAATATATTTCAAGTGATTGATCTATACTTTTACTCTTGGATCGATTTAAAATTTATATCAAATTTAAATAAATAACTATTATTTAATATAGTTAATTTTTTTATTAAAATTAATTAAAAATTTAAAAAATATTATCAATTATTTTATTTTTAAATGATGTATTTAAAGTAATAAATTTATTCAATAATTTCAAATCGATTAAAATTTACAACTAATTTTAAATACATATTTGTTATTTAATAAAATTTAATTTATAATTAATTTTTTATTAATAATAATTAAAATTTATAAAATAAAAATACTCTCGTGCAGTGGGGCCATAATCCTAGTATATATATTGAATCTGATTGGATACTTTCTAATTACTGAAATTTTTTTAAAAATAATTTATATCAAATTAATTATTATTTTCTTACGATATGCATTATTATTGTAGGACCTTTTGCAAGAAGCCTAGCTCTCTCTATTGGGTCAATATAAAAAGCAAGCCCTATGGATCCAAGCTCAAGCGCCAATCACCAATCAAATGGACCTAGCATCATTGAGGTAAAGCATGCCCCTTGCAAATCACCTTTCTTGTGAACTATCATAATCAAAGTTTTTGTAAGACGACGATCGTCAAATATACATTTAGGGAAAAATTTCTCAATCATAGGCATCTTAAGTTCACACAATATGTGCTATGCATGGAACAAAGTTCAGCTCAAAATAATAAACATAATCCTCATCTACGAAACACAGATAAAAGAAACCTCTCGTACCAACGTTGTATAAGTGTCCGACACAAAGGCAACATATTAAGGGACATCTCGGGACCAAACAAAAAAGAGTCAAATTGGATACAATTTCGATACTTGTGGACAGGGAAGTAGAGTAAGAAATGGGGAAGAAATGGATTACCTAAAAGGTTGTGAGAAGAAAGGAAAAAGACAGTCAACAGTGATTTTTGGGTTTAGGGAGAAACAAAAAATACTAAAAAGTCAGAATCTTGAACAAATAGAAAAGAAAAATAATAACAAATGATTTATTAAAATAGTAGCGAAAATGAAGATTGTAATGAAATAAAAAACAACAGGATTACTTTAGTGTGGTTCTGAATGGCAAGGGAAGCAAAATATTGACATTTTTGTAATTGCCAAATCAGATTTTGTTGGTGGAATAAGGTTTTTAGAGAGGTGGATTATGCTAATATTATTTAGAAAACTCATTTTTAAACTGGACTGACAAAGAAAAAAGGGAAAAAGAGAAATGCCTTAGTCATGGAAGGATCATGGGTTCAACTCATCCCTTTGGTCAGCGTCAGCATATGCTGAAGTGAATGGCGAAATTCATGGGAGACGGCCTCAACTTCACGAAATATAAGGCTTGGCTTGTCCCTAAATGGTGATGTTTGATTATACGGAAGACAGTCTCAACTTCACGAAATGTCACGAGGCTTGGCTTGTTCCTAAATGTCGGTGTTTGATTATATACACCATCTGGGGAATAGACAACCTTGCTACATAGACTTCGAGAAACAAACGCATGCTTAAACACATTGAGAGTCATCTGCTTTATAATAAGAAAATCCTGACTTTATCATGATCCGCAAGATCAAAATCTATATCCGTTTCAATCTAATCATTGAGATAGTCTAATGTTGTAATTATAACGGTGTGCATGAAAGAGTAGCAAGCTATATTACATTAAAAAAAAAAAAAGAAGAAATAAAGGTAAAAGAACTAAAAAATCTCAACATATGAGGAAAAACAAGATTGGCTTGGGCAAATGTGGCAACAGAAGCTCTAAAAAAGGAGAATCATGAATCAGGAAAGAAGAAACAATTGAAGAAGCGGCAAGATCTATATGGGAGGTCAGCAAATGGTGGGCTTATCAGCTACATACAACGAGGAAGTTATCTTGGGACAAGCTAAAGGAATAAGAAGAGAGGGATCGTTGACAG
Organism: Adansonia gregorii; assembly: GCA_038382025.1. Lineage (NCBI taxonomy): Eukaryota > Viridiplantae > Streptophyta > Magnoliopsida > Malvales > Malvaceae > Adansonia > Adansonia gregorii. The sequence continues at coordinate 605 of JBBYHO010000789.1, read as the reverse complement.
TCTGCAATCTCTTTTAAATACCAGTAGTAAGGCAAGTCAAAACAAGAAAGAAAAGAGGAAGAGTCAAGAGCGAAAAGATAGGGAACTGAGATCAAGAGGATTGAGAACTCAAGTAGCAAGTTAATTAATATTTTGGATCAATATCAAAAGGCCTCTGGAACGAAGTTGTGGGATGCTAAAACACAAGAAGAAATTCTTGGAGGCTGAAATCAAGTAGTTTACTTTCATTTTGGTGCACTTCTTAATTCTCTCGCATTACACTTCTTTCCTACCTAAGTTAATTAACACAATTTGATTTCTATCTTAGCCACATTTGGAAAGAAGTTGCTATTTTTTTATTTAGTCTTGCTAAGTCATGACTTTTGGAGCAAGATGCCGCAATTGGAAAGAAGTTGCTATTTTTTAAGTCTTGCTAAGTCATGGCTTTTGGAGCAAGATCTTTACTCTCTCTTCAAGAAAAGAGATTAAAAAAGTAAAATGTTTTCCCCTTAAATATGGTTGATGACATCCCATTCTTTAGGACTATGGGGTCACGTTGCTGCTTCTGCCCACCATTATTATTACAATTTATAATAGGAAGTAGGCCTTGGTTTGATGATCCTACA
>JBBYHO010000768.1:0-10738 GCA_038382025.1 Adansonia gregorii | reverse complement strand
CCTATGTGTGTGCTTTTCATATTTGCTGGTGTAAAAAAATGCAAAGGATCTACTAGAAGGCAAAGGAACAGCAGAAAATCCATCCAAGACCCTCAAGGAGAAAGGCAATCAACATAAAGAGCCTGAAAAGCCTGATGAAGCAGTAGTTGACAAACACCAAACCAGCATAGTCACTAGTCTTGCCGAGAAAGCCTTGTCAGTTGCTGGTCCTGTTGTACCTACAAAGGAAGATTGTGAATTGGATCAAGAAAGGTCTTTTTCATGTGCCTGATATATGATTCTGTTGCGTTTGAATTCCGGTTAGTTGTTTTCTTGAACTCTACTTGCACGTCTGTATCATCAAGCTGGTTGCTATATTGGCGGATTTGGGACAAAGGGGTGGCATGTTGAGACTATTTGGTAAAATTGCTTTGCTTTGGGGTGGTATTCGTGGTGCAATGATACTTGTTATGTTATGGGGCACAAGAATACGTGGTTATGAAAATCTGCTTGAGCAATATGCACTGGATTTGACATAATTGTCAAACGTATGGATTTTAGCTTAAGCCTTTTTATTGGGTTTAGGGTATGGACTTGACACAGTGATTTAATATGAAAATATCATTGCTGGCAGATCCAAGGTGTTCTCTTGGGCTTGATCGGAGGAGTCATACTTGTTATGCTAATACAATCCACAAACGCTTTGCTTGGCTGTGTCAGTTTCTCTCGGCCTTTGAAGCTTCTTCCATCTGCTTCATATTTCATGGCTAGGCTCAAAGTTTACGGAAAACTGCTTATGTTGGCTGTTCGAGGAATTGTAACTGCAATTGGTATTGTGCTTGTCGAGGAACTGCATTTTAGATCATGACTACCTGATGAGATCACCACGGATCTTGACTATCATTGGGGAATTATTATGTCAGGACTGGTATTTTCGTTGTTCCAGAGGTAACAAAATCTGCCTTTATGGAGTATGATATATACTTTATCGGATTCAATTTTTTTTAATTATTTCTTGTTTTTCCCTTTTTAGCTATAATACCTATGTTTATTGATTTGCTAAAAGTAATTTCCCTTTCGATAATAATGAGATTTCAGGTCTCTGATGGCTATACAAGGGCTATCCCTTCTATCTCAAGCTTTGGCAGGCATTCGGCAAAGAAATAATGGCGACCTCTCGATGCCAATTGGTTTGCGGGCTGGGATAATGGCTTCGAGTTTTGTTTTACAAACAGGTGGCTTTCTAATTCATAAGGCCAACTTTCCTCTATGGGTAACTGCAACTTAACCTTCTCAACCTTTTAGCCGATTAGTCGGTCTTGCATTGGCATTATTGTTGACCATTATTCTCTATCCTAGGCAACCTCTTCCCCTGAAGAAATTAAAAAAAAAAAAAAACAAGAATAAACCGAGAAAAATTTTATGGTTAGAAGAGCATAGCAATCTCCGGCGACAGCTGCTGCATTTTTTGTTATATTTTTGTGGTTTTGGACTGAATTTGCAATTCTATGGCATACAGTACCAGTTTTGCCTAACGGTGCCTTAGTCCGTATTTCTCCCGCTGCAATCTTTTGTTTTCCCCTGATAACTGCACGGAAACACCCGAACCGAAGGGAAGAAAGAAAGAAAAGCATGGAGATGGATATCGGTGTATAGTTGGTATATATTTTGAGATTCCAAATTTGTGAAGGAATAGCATAAGTTGCTACCTTTCGTTTCTCTCTGCTTCATTTGTTGCAATAGAATAGCAATAGCCGGAGAAATTGTATTTATCCTCTAAGCCTCTTTCAGTATGTTTTCATATTTGAAACACCATGGGATTCCTTTACTTGGATTTAACCATAGCGTCAATAAGCTTACATTGAGCGGAAGAAATATGCTTACACGAGAGGTTTTGCATTGCAATCAACAAACACAAACCAAACAAACAGAATGTTTAAGAAACAATTGCTGGCTAAGTGGTAGGATGAGAAAAGAAAAAAAATTCGAGAAAATCGAAAATTATTTCGAACCCTATTATCTTTCCTTCCTTCATGAATAACATTTAATTTTAAGCTGTCCAACTTTTTTATCTTTAATCCTGTAGTTTCTTGTGCTGAAGTTTTACCAATTGAGGATTTTCAACTCGTTCAATTAGATAAATTTTTTTAAAAAATACAAATCTCTGTGGAAGTTGCTTTTTTAATTACTAAATCAAGAGTTTTGCAAGATTTTTGAAGTTGATTTTACTTTATTTTTGTTCGAATTTAACATTTTTATCAGAATTTTCAAATATCGGATGATTTTTTATGAATCCTCACATAGTTAAGTCTTGAAGGAAAAAAAAAAAAAAAAGGAAAAGACAAAAAGATTCACCATCATGATTAGATACGACGTCGTTAGAGTTAACGGAAAAGCCATTTGCCTCGCCACGCCACCCCCAGCTTTTATAAGGGCTTTTAGGTCGATCAGAGAATGATGACAAATCCAGCCGCAGCAACGCTTCCAACCCTCCCCCAAATTCTAGAGCCATCTCCAAAGGCTACAACTCTGCTTCTGCTTGGTAACAGCTTTCTTTCTCCTTTTTCTTCTTCTTTATCTTACTCTTCCAACACGGAAAAAATCGTCGCCTTCGACTTCCAAGATTTGAATCTATTTCAGTTTAGATCTGCAATAAGTTTAATATAATTAGCATACTTCAACTCATAACTATTTGATTCGGCAGATTTGTTTGTCTTTTACTTACTCTTAGAACATGAAAAAAAATCTTTGCCTTCAACTTCCAAGATTTGAAGCTTTTCAGTTTAGATCTGCTATAAGTTTAATATAATTAAAAGACTTCAAATCATAACTATTTGATTCGAAAATTTTGTTTGTCTTGACTTTGATTTTGTTCTCTCATTTAATCCTTAGATTTTGTAAGCAAAAGATACTGATCTCTTCACTGGAATCGTAATAGTAATCGAAACGTGATGATGTTATAATTTATAATCGGAAGAGTTGAAAACTGAACCTAATGTTGTTCCATTATGTTTTTTTCTTTTTACTTGAATCAGTGTCTTCTGTCTTACTCAGGTTGCAAATTATATCCCATTTGATGAAGACTTGGATTACCTTGCAAAACTGGAGCATTCTGCAGATGTGAATTCAGAAAATGCTTCTGTGAGTTCTCTTAATACCTCTTTTCCCTTTTCCTAGCTTATAGGTAATTGATTTTGTGTTGTGAATCTTCATGTTTTTTGGACAATTTCAAATTGTGAAGCAACTTTTTCCTGCAAGTCAAAGTTATTTTCTGTAATTTAGACCCTTACATGAATGCTCTTTGTAAACATTATTATAGGAACTAACTTGACAATTTGTCTTAACTTCCACCTTTTCTGCTCAGAATTAAATGTTGCTTTATATTGTGTGTGTGTTTAGAATTGGTTGTTGGATTACTTAACACCTTAGCAATACATAGAGTTGCCGCTCCATTGTTTAAATTCCTTGAATGAGATGAAGCATAAGCAAGACATACATGCCTGGCATGGGGAATTCTCCTATATTGAAACTTTTTTGCAACATATAGAGTACTGGGTGTGGCATGCTGAACGGAAATGGGTTTTTCACCCTGTTGTATTAGATGAGCATGTGTCTTAAGTGTGGGTTGTTCCAGTACCCAAAAAAAAAAAAAAAAAATCTTAGCCTGAGTCTGGTATTACTATGTTGTTAAAATTCAACCAATAATCTGTAATTGTAAATTAGATTGCTTAATTATTCCACGACATTTATATAACATATGTACCCGCCTTTTTTTTTTTTTGCTTTTATCAAGTAAATAAAAAATCTTCTCAGGTTACTATATCGTTGTTTATAATTTTATGCAGTATCTCGTTAAGAAGGGTTGAAAGTGTCTCGGGCCAATAATTCGAGAGAAGTGGACACGATTATATTGGACTCAAGAATAGAAGATATTTGAAGTAGAGTTGGAGGAGTTGAAAGTGGTTTATGCGAATAGTTTGCGAGAAGTAGATGCATCCAAACTTGAGAATAACAAAGGATGAAGCTACGATAATTTAGTATATATAAATTTCATACGTTGTTGGCAGAGTCAGAAGCAATGGAAAGAGAGTTGTTAAGTTGAGGCAGATAAATTCAAAGATTGTTATAATAATAGAGCAAGATGCAAATCATAATGATTTTAATTTTATCGAACGCTTGGAGGACCCTTTTTAATATTGATTTCATTTTTTCCGTTTGATAGATATTTGTACCGGAATATTAATAATAATTATAGGTGACAGATAACTAACATACTGAGATGTGAAGACAGGGACTGGATTAATGAAAGTAATCTTGTTTTCACATCCCACTATATTATCTATCTGTCACCTATAATCATTCTTGATATTTTATTACGAGTATTCATCAAATGGAAAAGATGAAAATAATATTGAAAAGATTTTTTCAAGCTTTTGATGAAATTTGAGTCATTATGATTAACATCTTGCTTTATTATTATTATTATCAATTTTCGGATTTATCTGTCTCAACTTTAACAACGCTCTCTCTATTGCTTTTGCCTCTGCCAACAAAGTATTGAATTTATAATTTTATATTATATAGTAGACCATCACAAGCTCATCTTCTCATATTCGCAAGTCCAACATAGACGGATCCACTTCTTCCAACCATTCGTATAAACTACTTTCAACTTTCTAACTCCACTTTAAATATTCTGGCCAGCTCAGCTTGCAAACTTGTAATCTTGGTATAAACAAGGCAAAAATAATAATAAAAAAATAGATAAAACAAAAATTAAATGTTTTTATTTTTAATTCATGATTGTTTTATTGCATTAAAATATTAATTTTTATTTATTTCTTTATAATATTGAATATCTTAAATATTAAAGTACCTTTTCCTTACTCGACAGTTTTGTTTTTATTAACTTAAATACTAACTTTTAGCAATTTATTGTAATTTTATTGTTTCTTTATCAACTTCAAACTCTATTTTAAGAATATATATTTTTTAATTATAGTTATATTGTACGTTATTCAAAGGTGCATTATATTTGTAATATTTTCCTTATAATTAATGTATAAGAAAATAAATGGAGTAGAAGTATTAATATAATGATTGTGTAGAAAGGTAAAAATATTAGACTGTAACTAATGCTTAATTATACTATCAGTTTATCATTAATGCAGTTAATTATTTTTAATTATAATTATGAAAGATAAATATCGAAATTTTCAATTTTACAAAAATAACAAATCATTTCAGAATTAACTATTGTTTTATACTTAATGATTTTCCACTTAAATAAAATGTTAACCTTCTTTTTTTTTTTTCCCTTATTACCTTATTAATATGGAAATCCTTAACTATTAAAACGAACTTTTCTTAATTGATCAATTTCTCATAAAATTCAGTCATTATTATTGATAATTTTCTCATAAAATTCAGTCATTATTATTGATAATTTTCTTACAAAATTAGATATTCACCAACTTTTATGAATACATCAACATATTTACCTTAAACTCTTCACCAAAGTAAAATATTCTTAACAAAGAATGAATATTTCCAAAAGGAATATTAAATGTGATAGAATTAAATGCTACCCCTAATAGAAAAATGTAAAATCAATTATAAAAGTTTTAACTAATTGAAAAATGCCAAAGTTCCATCATAGAGAGTCTATCTTAAAGGATAGAAACTAAGAATCCAAGAAGCTCTTCGTTATCAACTTCCTCCCAGTTATGTACTTTAGTGACCAAAGGATGTTGATTGATTAAGTCTGTCTTGCACCAAGGATAGGACTTTTCATAACCAAAAAGCAGAACTCTGATTCCAACTTTAGCACACTCAATAGCATATCTTGGGTTATCATCGGTAAGTTCCTCTAAGGAATTAATAACACCTATATTACTTTGATTCTTCATTTTCTTGGAATCTCTCTGTCTGACACCCATGTTTGAAGTATATCTGGATATGAATATAAGGCCTCCAAATACTTCGAAAAACTTGAAAAGAAATGAATATGCCTATATTAGAAATATACCCGTACCCTATATTTTTCTTGAAGTCTTCATGTCCAAACATATTCAAACATTGGTATAAGGATACAATCCTCCAAATATATGAAAAAAATTTTAAAAAATAAATAAACCCCTTGTTGGACACATACTTATATCCAACACTAAACCTTGAGTCCAAGTAATATAAATCGTACTCGACATTCACACCCAAGACCATCAAGACATTTATCTGAAAAAGACATTTGCCAATACTTGCATATAAAAATAAGGATAACAATTGAATTGAGATTATTAAAAGAATTAAAGGATGAAAAAAGGAAGCTGAATTCTAAAGCATCTAGAAGAAATGTTAAGGGCGCCTAAGGGCTTGCTTATGAACATACCGGCATATTTCTGACTTAGGTCTAGACTCGCCATCAAGAGCAAAATGGTTGCCAAAGTGAATCTCCTGAAACAGTCCACTATAGTGCTTCTCTAACCACTCAATTGTTATGATCCTTACTCACATTCTGCCGAGACCTACTCATAAATACACGAACAACCTTGTTAGCGCTCGAGTCAGAAGGCATTATTAAGGAAGAATAGTATCATACATACGTTGCAACTGATAGGTTACAAAATCTTGATAACTTATGAAGCGCCCTCCGAGCACCTGGGATGGGGTGGATGCCTTTCTTGAACTATGGCATCTTGAAGAACTCGTGGACACAGATATCAGCTGTTAAAACAAGAAAACAGTGTATGTTCTTAACTAATCCTTAGCCAAAACAAACAGAAAAGAAACTCCAAATGATTAAACAATGAAACCATTTGCAAAATAACAAGAAGTTTCTGCATTAAACTTAAATCAAATATCTTATTCCGATTTAACAAGGAAAAAGAAATTCCTTAAATCACTTCATATTATGAATCCACTTAGTTTATTTAGTTAAGTTGGAATATCAAAAAACAAAACCAAAAAAGACTACCAAGGTAAGATTTGATACTTTTTATGCAGCCATTAAAAGCAAATGAAGATTTACTTTTCATCCAGAACAAACAGCAAAATTTCAGCGAACTTTATTCAAGGAATTCAAAGAATTTTTAATACAGCATTAGTAGCATAATAGTGAATGCTTTTTGTGACATATATTTAACAGATTATCCACAAAGGACTCAATCAGTATGTCTAGTGATTACCTTCATCACGAGAACAGTTCCATATCTGTAACAGAAATAAAAAAGGATGCATTAGGAAACTATTAAAAAATGTAACCAACATCCGGACAACAGATGAAACCAAAAGCCGAAAAACTTATACAAACAACATAAGTAAAACTATTGTAGAGGAAAGACCGCAACCACAGAGTAAACTATAAACTATGTTACTCGGACTTTGTTGTGAATGTCGAACTCGGATCTTTTTAAATTTTTATAAGTTTTGCATGTATTTGGAGGATCTTTGGAGGGTCATATCTCTAACCCTATATCCAGATATGCTCAGATATGAGTATGTGTCGGATATGAGTATCGAACATGGGTGCTTCTAGAAACGTGGAGAGTCGGAGTAACATAGATTTGAACATGGAAGCAAATGCATCTCACATTATTAAACAGAATCAAAGCATTACTAACATAACTTGCAGTTCAAATGACTAGCAAAATTCAACCATGTTGCTCCGATTTTTAATTTTATTTGAAGTATATGAATCCAACACTCATGTCCCACACATTTTTGGACATAAGTACGGGGATATGACTTTCCAAAGGCCTTCCAAATACATGAATAACTTTAAAAAAAATTGAACGTACCCCATGTCAGATACATATTGGTATTTGACAATCACATCTGAGTCCTAAGTAACATAGGAATTCAATAAGAAACGATTCACGCACAAAATGATGAAACAGATTGGACTTTGCTAAAAACTCTCAAAACCTTAGCCAGCAGCTAATGCAAATGATATCAAAGATCTTCTTGGCACAAATTGGAGTGTCTTAACTTCATCCATTCTTTAAGTCTTTGCTTTCTAATCACTTAATAAAATTCAACACTAATTGAATAAGATTTGTACCACCAAAAATGACTATTAAACTTGACTTCTTTCTACTACTCTTGGAAACAATTACCTTGAAAAATTCGTAAACATGGTACTCGGAAACTGAATGATTCAACGAATAACGATCCGCTATAAATCTGTTCAAAGCCGACAAAAAGTTTCCAAGTACTGCTTATACCAGAAAAAACAAGGAAAATAAAATAATTACATAGAAAAATAAACAAAATTCCCCCCCCTACCCAGTGCGAATAATTAGAAAGGAGAAAAAAAAAAATTTGTACCTTCGTCGACATCGACAGCAACCGCAATTTTTTCAGGCAAAGGATTGTAAGGAAAGTCAAGAGGGTTCTGTCTTTCACACGCGCCACTAACATCAATCGCCAACTTCGCCATCTTTTGAGGTTCATTACAGCTAAGAATTTCAAAATCACGCGCCAACTGGGGAGTAAAGGCGCGAGCTTTCCGATCCCAGTTTCTACGAGAATCCTCGAAACAACTTCTGGCAGTCAACTTTAAGCCAGCAGCGCATTTGTCAAACTTGAAACCGCCGCCACTGCCGACATCGTAATTTTCTAGGGAGTCGAGTTTGCCGAGGAACTGGAAGCAACGGCGGTGGTCGTTTGGCGAGCAATGTCTGGAAAAGGAATCGCTAAATGCTAATAACGCCATGAAACGATCCTTTTACGTTAGGGTTAAGATTAGAGGTTTGGTTGAAGAAGAAGAAACGAACGCTGCTGCTGCTTTACTTATTTATTAACATAATCCGAAGCTTTTTTCACATTCCAACTTCCCCTAAAAAATGCAACGAAATAGTGATGATTTTGCATCAAACAAAAAGAATTTCGGCTAAATCAATCGAATAATTAAACACAAAAAAAAAAAAGAGTAGAGCCCATGCAAAAAAAACCCTAATCAAGTAGTTTTTCGGATTTGGGGAAATGGAAGAAGGTGGGAGTCACTTAGGACAGACGGAGAGCATCCTCAACGGCTGCGCGGAAAACCGATTGATATAATGGAATCCAACGTAAGAGAGAGAATATTTGTTTATTTATTTGAAATGGCTTATAATATGCTGCTTCCCAATATTAATTTAATTAGAGGCCCATATGAGCTTTAAATGGTCAAACGATGGTCCACAGTCAAGGTTAGGATATTTTTCAAAAATTTTATTTGGACCGGGTTAAGTTTGAAAATTTATTTTATTATTTAATAATATTTTTATATTAATTTTTATATAATTTTATAATTAAGTTTAAGAATTTTTTTATTAAATAAAAAGTTATTTGAATATCATTGGGTTAAACCACCGATTTAAATAGCTAATCTCATACTTAAGTTTGATCTAACAAAGATCCGAATTATCGAGCTAAATAAGTTATTTAACCCTTAAATATGTTTAATCTACAGATTAATAATTAAAATATATCGATACCTATAATGGTCTGGCAAAAAATTGGTCGGTTTTATATTTGTATTTTAGTAATATTGAATGATTTAAATTACTGTTTATTTAATTAAATAATAAATTATATTTAAACTTAATTATAAAAATATAAAAAATTAATTTTTTTAGTATTTTTTAATAATAATTTGAGCTTATAATCAGAGTTATATCGAGTCAAACATTTTACACACCTTTGGGTGGGACGATAGCTCTTTCCATTGCCCATATTCGATGGATACATTGTTTGTGCTTCCATTGAAATTGAAATAGCTTAATGCCTCTCAAAGTTTTCGAGGACTCAACGCTATTGTTGTCTCCATCAATAAGTGAAATATATATATATATATATATATATATATATATATTGTAAACATCAGACTGGGGTTCGACGTCCTGGGCTTCCTTGGCCATTGAATTAATACGGTTGAGAAAAATGGCTTGGTTGAACCTGCGGGCTTTGTCGAAGTTTGCACTGCGGTCACCATCGGTCGGCCAGCCAAAGTTCTCCGATAATGACTGGCATTTGTCCAACGCCATTCTTTTCAAGTGCTGAAATGAGTGTGTCAAATATGGCATTATCATTGCCGTGAATCTTAAACTATTCATTTTCTTAAACTATTTATATCCAATACATTTTCGAATATAACTATAGGAATATAATTATTTATGAGCTTTCAAAATACATAAAAAAAACTCATATACTCACATAGAGTATGAGTAACATAGTGATAAACATTAGTGTAAATGATGGAATGGTCTACAAGCGAGGTTGGTATTGTTATTGAAGAAGGCACGTTGAAAAGGGTGGATGTTGAGTTCAGGTAAGTTATATCAGTTCCATATTTGGATATGTAATTGGGAACATTTTGTTGCACCCAAGCGGCATTTCTGATGCAACTTGCGTGCGATGTTAACATGTCACTTGGTATTTTTAACAATTACCTAGATACCAAATCTCCCGAACGCCATGACTGCTCCAGAATCAGTTCAAACAGTCTCTGTTGGTAGTTTGCAATGATTGCAGGAAAACCTATCTCATATGGAATAAAAAAGTCAACATTAAATAATTTATAATATGTTATTCTTGATAACTTGGATAGTTAAGTAAAATGTTTTAGCTAAAATTGTTAACATTCCTTTCACTATTCTAGCAATATAAATGAGAAAACAATTTTCACACCTCAAAGTTCATCCTATAAATTTTATATTCATTGAATTTATTACTTTTTTCTTACTTTTTTTTTTTACAAAAAACGTCTTAATCTTAAGAT
>JBBYHO010000725.1:0-14556 GCA_038382025.1 Adansonia gregorii | reverse complement strand
AAAGTTTATTGTTTGGATTTCTCAAGTTTGTCTACCAAAATTTTAATTTATCAAAATTTTGAGAAATCAATTCACCCTCTCTTGATTTCATTCACCACCTAAAGGTCTAACATATGCCTTGTGTTGAGTCTTTGTGTTATGACTTAAATGGCATGAATATCAAATCATTCATTTGCCCATATAACCCAAGGAGTTGGAATGGATCAAAAATTCGATTGCCGTAATAAAGGAAATTCGAATGTCCAAGACCATAATATGATCATAGGATAACCAAATAAGTGAAAAAACCTTGTTTCAGCACTGGTAGCACTATGACCCTAACTTGAAAAATTATTTTTAAACCCTCAATAATTGATTTTATTTTTATTCTTACATGTTTCCTTAAAAGGCATTGATTACCTTTTCAATGATATCATGTTTGCCACCAAATGTGCTCGGATAAGGGAATTATTATTTCTCAAACTTTCATCATTTACTACACCATAATCATCTATCAATAATCTATTTGGGACATTTTGACCTATGAGATATTTTTTTGGAACTTTAAAATATTTTTCCTAAAAACTACATGAAATTCCCTTCACGAAAAGGCATTTTTATGATTTAAAGATTCAAAATGTCTTCAAGATTATTTTTTTTCAATATTTGATGTACCATTTCCCCTACACATGTTGTCATTGCAAAACTAAGCCTTATCTCAAAAATTATGTTCTCTTAGATGGAGATTTTCTAGGATTTCTCAAATATTTTTATATTAACCTTCGTTGAGTGACCTTTCTGAAGGTATCTCATTTGCCACTTGAAACCCTCAAATAATCCGAAACAAATTTAAGAAGGCAGATAGCGGGAAACTATCTTCTATTTTTGGCATTAGATAAAATTAATTAATTATCTCGAATGATTTTCTGGAAGTAATCAAATGCCTTAAAGAGAATCCATTTCATATTCTAATGAATTTTTAAGTCACATACAAATCCCACCAGGTTTAGTTCAAGGCCTAATCACTCTCAAAAAAATTAATCTTGTCTTTTTTTTAGTTATTGGTTTTAATTCTAAAATTTGCCTTTTATCAAAAATACCTAAAGATATTTCATTTTCCATAAATCACCCATTTTTACCTATATGCAATTTTACCCACAATTATCAAAATTTCAACAAAAATCAAATTTTCTCTTTTTCAAGTCACCTTGGACTTTTCAACCAAAACTTTGATTTTATGCCTTAAGTGGTCAATGAGTCCAAACACGTCTCAAAGGTGTCAATTTGGTTATTTATAAATAATTGGTGACAACTACAAGATACATCCTGACCAACCTCTTTTCTATGTTTTGCATGTTTTATTTTTATAAAATGTTTATTATATTGTTATATCTTAATAACATTTTTCCTTTCTTAGTGACAACTTTTGCATTCGTATTTTTTACTAGGTTTTTTTTTTAAATATCAAGGCAACATTTTGCATTAGTGTCGCTCTAATGCTTGATAAGGAACACCTATTTTTTAAATGAAATCCAGTTAACCTAACGTTTCTCCACTCCTCCAAGTTACATAATGGTATTTAAATTTTTCTCACAAAAACTAGATCTATTATTTTTAAAATTCACACATTATAAAAATGGGATTATACATGAATAATGATAAATTGAAACCAAGAAAATCAAAACAGAGATATTATTTGGCTAAATGGTTTTGATTTATGGCATCATGCAAGTGCTAATCCTTCCCTACTTGTAATTGGTTGTCAAAACCTCTTAAGAAAGGATGTATACGTAGATTGAAAAATCAAATCTCTAAGTTTCATAATTGAAGATACCGATTTTAATAGGTTTTAGGTCATACCTAACCCAAATAATCGATGGCAACTCTAAGTTTTTATCCACTTCACAGTGACCTTCAAAGGTTAATTAGATGAACAAATTATTCACGACCTTTCCCACTCCAAATAACAAGAAATACTTATTTCTCACTCTACCATGCCACAAAATCCTTAACCAAGGACCATCTTCAAGTTAGGCATATCTCATCATCGGGGATACGTTACAACGTATACTTTTATGGAATGAATGTAAATACACTTGCCAAACATGCAGCAAGCCCGTTTTAATAAGAATGTGACTACAAGTGATTTTTAGCAAATGAGATTATTTCATTAACTATGCTTACAAAATTTTTTATTATGAATTTCACTGATCCAGAAGCAAGGCAACACTTTTATTGTAAGTTTCCTAAGCATTAAAGATGGATTCATTTTGAAAAGCAATGGCATGAAAGGTAAACATACTAGAAAGTAATTGTGAAAGCATTTACTGTTTCACTTTCTAAAGATAAAAGATTTTATTTACTTTTAAATCATGTTAAAGGATTAAAGTCATTTAAGGAATTATTAATTATTAATAGAGTGTGCTTCATCTATCATTTAAAGGAAATAAAAAGTCATGGTTACCTAGGAAATAATAACAATATAAACAGTGCTTACTTGAAGCAACCACATTTTAAATGCCGTGTGCTTTGAGAAGATTATTTGTAATAGTTATGGTGTATTGTCAACTAACAAGTGAAAAGAGATTGTGGAATGAAGTTACCCATACCTGGTTGAGGATTATCCATCTTTAAGTAACTATAAAAGTGTTTTCATTTAAAACAAACTCTTAACGAAGCTAAATGCAATGTTTAGAGATCATGGCAAGTGATTGTCTGATTATGATTCTCTAATATGTCCCTTACTCTTCATTATGCAAAAAAACCAAAAATAATTGAAGATGAACTATTGACACAAGTTCAACTGATGACATGAGAATTGTTCATATGTTAAATAAAGATCAACAAATAGCTTATGACCTAGGTATTTTAATTACTAATTAAGGAAAAATATAAATTATTTTTCATTGATGGTCTAGGTGGTACTAAACATTTTTTTTGTATCAAGCTATTTTAACCACTATAACAAATAGTGGTTGTATAGCATTAGCAACTGCAAAATTTGGTAGCACCAAGTCTTTTTCCAAGTGGTTAAATAACATATTCAAGGTTTTAAATTACCTTTGAATCCAGAACCTTTATCAATTTGTTCATTGATAAGTAATCTGATTTAGCAAATCTAAGCATCAACAATAATATGGAATGAAAATCAATGGCACATCAACTAGCCATGGAAGCTCTCGATAAAACCTTAAAAGATGTCATAGGGAAAGATAAGCTATTTAAAGCCAACGTAATGATATTGGGAGAAGACTTTAGACAAATACTGCAATCATTTCGAGAAGAATGAAATTAGAAACAATAAGTGCTGACTTTACGGAATCACATTTATGACAAAATGTAACTTTGTTGCAGAAGCAAAATATGAATCTGTTAATGATCAAGGATTTTCTGAATTCTTATTATAGGTTGGGGATGGAAGTGAAACAACGATAGATTGTGAGAGGATCAAAATTTCATCAAAGATAGTAATACTATGTGAGAATGACCAATCAATTGATTGACTAATTAAAGTCTTGTTTTTAAATCTCAGTAACCATATAGATGATGCAAATTATATGGTAGATAGAGCTTTACTTACTTTACATAATGACAAGATATATTGGTATTTGCCTTAGAGCCAATTAGATTGGATGAGGCATATAATAATTAATAATGCAAACCAATCATTTCTGTTAGTGATTCAAGGGCTTATTTCATGTTAGCGGCATGATTAACAATCATGAAAACATTAATTGGATGAAGCCCATGAAACACAATGGCCTTGCAAAGCGATGATGAGATCCTTTTACATTAAAGTCATGTTTGCAAAAACATTCCTAGTTATCATGTCGTTAGGACAAGACATTGACAATGCACAAAGACTAACATGTGCTAAGCCTCCATGCATTTAATGATGTAACTTTTTGATCTCATAGAAGTTAAGGTATAGAGATACTTGGGGATAGCATTTAGGTGCTTGTTTTATGAAAACAAGTTCACTAAATATGGCCCGTATGAGAACTCCATTTGGTATAAGTTATTTAAGTGTTTCTGGAATATGTTCTCATGTGCTAGTTGTGTATATTAGTCCTCAAACTTGTGACATAGGTTATCTTGTGTAGTGATTGCCATGCTTTAATTCCATCATAAATGGGTCCATAATGGATAGATGCTTACGATAGGGTGGTTTTGGGTATGGCATGAACCATACGAAGGTAGATGAGTGATCTAAAGAGGATTCACCACTCCAAGTGACATTGGAGACATATCTTATATGTTTATGGCTTTGATTAACTTGATAAAGTCATTAGCCAATGCATGATGAATTAGGAGAAATTATTTCTTTAGATTCATGAGATCAACCAAAGCTGCATGAACTAATATGGATGGATAAATGGGTAGACATTGCACTATACTCATGGTCTTTTTGAGTTATCTAGTGAAAAGATTAAAGTAAACAGAAATGCTAGTTACTAAGAGGTTTCCTGAAGAGGTCATATTGACTTTTCCTGCATATCGGGTGGCCGTGATGCCTTGCTAGAGGCCAATCTTGGTTTATAAATATAAATACACTTAATTAGGTAATTACATTTGTTTTCGTTATGATGGAAGCCTAATGGATCACACACATTAAGATGATCTATTAGATTACAACTAGGATTTAATTAAATATGACTTAGTTAACTAAAAGGTATAATGTGAAAGACTAATTGAAATAGTCCAATTAAGAATAATTGAATATATAAATTAGATTTATGAAATCTAAGAAGTGATGTCTTAATATGGCAATAAAGATAAGAATGCCTTACCAAGATAATGTCTATTGTCAACATGGTTCATAGATTTTATTAAGTAAAGCCAAATAGTTGTATTTAGAAAATTAAATAATTATTTGATAATTAATTTACATGAAGTAAAATTGTTTCTATTTGGGTTAGAAAATCTAATTATGAATTAAATTATCTAACATATAAATTAAGGGGTTGGGCTAATTATCAAGTTAATATAGTTTAGTTGTGAATTACTTTAAGTTGGACTTGCTAATAGGCTTGGTGCATGGAATAGCTATCCTTGGTATGCTATTGGGCTAAAATATTAATAAATTAATATTTTAGCCCAATATTGGACAAGCTAATTAAAATAGTTTTAATTGGACTTCAAAAAACATTTCAAGGTAGGGCTACCTTTTGGATCTGTTAGTATTGGGCTTATTTGACCTAATGGTCAAGCCTAACCTAGCCCAAGTGGATTTAAATACATGATTAAAGCTTTTTGTGCTGATAGGAAGCATTAAGAAAACCTTAGGTACCAACCTTAGACTTTCTTAAGGGGTTTGGTGCAACACCTATGCTTCCATAAGCACTCTTTGCATTTTTATAATTTTTCCAAGCATTATTTGAATTGTTTTTAACACAACGAAAATAGAAAAATAGTTTTCTAGCATTTAGAGATAATTTTTCACAAAAGTTGTGAAATTGCCCAAATCTTAAAATCCTTGCTTCTCTAAGCTTAATGGTGTAGATTTGGATTCTAAATAACCAAACAGTGTTTTTTATCACAACAAAAGATGAAAAATCAGTTTTCTATCTTAAATATATCAATCAAAAGTAAAAATTGGGATTTTTGGATTCGTCTGTTTGCATCATTGAAAAACAGCTATTCTCTATGAAGCTATTTTTTCTCCTTTTTAAAGCAACAAGCATTGGAATTGTTCTCAGATCATTTTAGATCTAAACTTGTTGGCTATATATCTAAAAGTTTAGTCTTGAAAAGCTTTTTGGCTAGCATCGAAAAAACACCAAACCTTATGATGCTCCAATAGGCATTATGGTAATCACCGTTAAAGGTAGGACACTTGTGCTGATTATAGCCTTAAGAAGAGATCGTAGTAATCATTCCATCGTGCAGTCATGTAAGGATCGACACACTTAGAGTTATGAATCTCTAAGTAGTATGATTTCTATCATATCTATTTTAAAATTGCTATCTAAGATTGTATATCTCTTCCTACTATTTTAATGAAATCTAGGTGTTTCTTTATTTAATTTTGCTACGTAACTTTAATTCTGATTAAATTTTTATGCTTATATTAATATGCATGAACCTATATTTTCCCTTTTTAATGGTATTAGAGCCTATAGTTTGTAGATTATGTGTGGTCTAGCATGCTGATTTTTGGTGATAATCAATCTAATTGATTTGTGTAATTGATTTGTTGATTTTTTGGTTTTAACAAAATTCTTTGAACAATTGTTTTTTCTTTAATTTTTTAATTCTAGACAGGATATAACTTATATGCTTAAACTATTTAAATAACTAATTACAATTATTTTAATCAATTCAAATTAAATTCTTAACATGTTTTTTGCTTTTCGGGTTGTTTTATATTGTTTTGTTTCATTTCTTGAATTAAAAATTAAAGAATTTGTTTCTTTTTAATTTTTAATTTTTCAGCTTTTCAATCCACAATTATTGTCAATATTAATTAGTTTAAAATATATTTTTTAATTGAATGACATTAGAGTCCTCCATCAATGTTTTGGTGTTGACTATTGCTAGGATGGCTCTATTTTGATATTTTGATGGTGCTGAAATTTTCAACAGCTATTAGTGCGACTTTTTCTTTATTTTTCCAACTTGAAAGTGTTATGAAAAGTTCATACTACTTGTTAAAAGAGTAAGGTTAAAATAGGGGTTGAAAATGTCTTAATTTTGGGCCATTTCATGTGCACTATGCCTATGTGATGGATGTAGCAAGTTGTCTTTCTCTATGTGACCTTGGTGCTGCATTAATGGCGGCAAATAGTTGCCGCAAATTTGTTGTATTTTAGAGGTTAAGTAGGAGGAAAATAATAGTGTTTGAGTTGGATTATGATAGCTAATGTAGCCGTGTATTGAGTAGAATCCTAGTTGGACTAGAATTCCCAAAAAGGTTGTGTTCGATTAAAACTCTTACTTATTATCAAACATCTAATTATTCAATTGCATTAATTTTCTTAAAGTTTTTAAGATATGAACTGGATAATAAAATAAGCATGGAATTAAATTTTAATTAAGTTCTTTAATTGAAAAATATATTTAATTTAAATGATTAATACTAGTTGGAGTAGAATTTATTCTAATATGATTAGAAAAATAAAAATGTTAATCATATGAGGAAATTATTTTTTAATTAAATTAAATATGGATCAATTACTAAGATTTTTAAAATAATTGAAAACTACTTTCCTAAATGGTTTAGGAAATATTACATGTTAAATGGTTTGCCTAAATTATGACAAAATTATTTGAAAGTTAGATAATGTCCAATTTAATATCTTAAAATGTTATTTTTGAAAAACAAATTTCCTAAATATGGTTTGTCCAAATTAAGACAAAGTTATCTAAAAGTTAGATAATGTCCTTATTAAGACGAACAACCTGCAAGTAAGGTAATAAACAATTTAAGGCAAGTTTCCTAAAAGTTAGGAATTTAATTAAAAATATTTTAATTTAAGAACCAAAATACTAAATAATGTGATAAACCCTCTCAAATTATTTGATAAGGTTTATACAAATGACATACAAGATCACCAAGTAATACTGGCTATGCTTCTATTTAATTTCAAGCTTATAATACGATTATATTAGTATAAGGATGATTATGGACTAGACCTTAGTATGACTAGGCTGTTAATGGTTGACTTTTTCTTTTGTAATTTTATAAATAGGGTCTACGAACCCTGCCTTCTCTTTTAATTTTGCGTTATAAATTCTATTCTCAACTAGCTTCCCTTAACTGCAACTCAAGGCTTATTACAAAGATATATAACCATTACATTGGACTTGTAGATTTAGATTTAGGTTATCATTAGATTTTATGTAAATCCAAGATATAAAGAAAATGGCACCAAGAAAAAAAGAGAGATCATTATCAAGACTTGCGAAGACCTTATATGATATCCCTGGGAATTTGCCTAACTAGTTTTCTAATTGCTCAAAGAAACTAGATAGATTAAGTTCATAATCATCCTAGTAGATTACATGTATTAGATTTATTTTTGAATTTATATATATGTGATACAAACTAAACAAATGCTAAGCATGCTAATTAAACAAAGTAACGAGACCTAAGATGAATGATTAAAAATCTCTTGTAAAATATTATGTCCATCCCTAAGCATGATACGACACCTTCCATTATATTATAACAAGATACTTGAGTTCCGACTACCCGAATTTGTTAGGAAAACCCAATGTGCCTTTCGCCCGAGCTACTTAAGTTAATAATTAATAGGTTTTATTCAACTAATGTCGTGGTGCATGGATGCATACAAATTTGACCACACAGCATTATAGGCGATGGTTAGGTGAAATACATAAAATGTATTTAGGTAAAAAAGTTACCACTTAACTGATCTAGGAATTGCATAGAGATGCAATTGATAAGTTATGTTACCTACCTAATTGGTTCTTTTATGATTTGTTAGGCAAAACCCAAGGTTATAAAAGGATGAAAGAGGTGCCTAGCTCATTAAAAAGATTTAAATGTTAAACTTCTCATATTGTAGTTTAGGGCTATAATCTCTATAAAATAATAAGAAAAACCATTAAAGTTGTAAAACCTTACATAATGATTGAAATTGTAAATTATTAACTATAGAAATGTTTTGGTTCATAATATATATAAACAAAACATAACTATTGGAATAATCACTAAGTTGCATACATGATGCAATTAAGTTTAATGGGCCAAACTCCATTGACTAGGCCCATATTGAATGGCATGTCCAAAAATAGCTCACTAGGTTAGGGATAGTCTATCAAGTTCATATGGATGACCTTGATCAAGCCACATTGTAATGATAGCTAGCATCATGCTTAAACTCCAAAGGGAGTAAATGACTATTTAAGCTCATGAAGTCATTTGAAACCTTAAAAAATTGTTCTATAAGGATAATCCTAATGAGAGTTTTGACATTCCTAAGGAATTTTTCCTAAGCATAGATGTTAAAAAATAGCCTAATCAGGCCTCATATGATAAGATCTATTTCAAAACTTGAGCACTTTAGATGGATAATGATCCATGCTTTGTCCATATACTTTCCTTTGAAGAAAGACAATGGAAATGATAAAGGAATATGCTAACATTGTGGTAAGCTAGATTAATAGAATAAAAATTGTAAGGAGTATTTTGATATGATCAAAATTAGGAAACTTACAGAAGTTTCAATATTAGATATACATTAACATTAATTTACTTCTCTTGGTATATGATACCAAGAAGTTGGTGCTTAAATATGCATGATGACCGTAAGGCCCAACTAAAAAGAATAGTGAAAATAGACTACAGGTAAAGGCAAGCTTATTAATATTGATCAAAGCTTGCTCTCTTGATTAATGTTTGTGAAACATAATCTTGATTTATTCTTAAACATTAGAGTTTATACATGCTAATTAAAGATGATTGTTGGCATTCAATCATGAGCTTAGATTTTATCCTCATTGAATAAATCATTAATCATAAAATTTGTTCTATGCTATGGTCACATTATTGTCAAACATACACTTGAAATAATATTGAGAATACTAAATAGCCTATAATTTATAGGATTCAAAAATAGCTTTTGAATCTAATTCCCTTTAAATCTACACATGTTAGATTTAGTACTAGGCATTTATGATTCTTAAAAAGTTAAAGATCATAATTTGACTTAGTGATAAATAGCCATGACATTGAGAATGCAATTATTTGGAAGTGTTCCAAACTAGAGAGGATTGCATGTTTATACACTATAGGTCATAAACAAACTTTTGTCTCTAGGATCATAAAAGGAGTTACATTCAAATCATTAGCTTACAATGTAATAAAAGATTCCTAATAGTTGTTAAAGTAACAATTAAGCCATATGATTGGAATCTCGGTCTCATTGTGATCCAAATAGTTAATGACAGATAATAAAATTATTGTGAATGTAATTAAACATATTCTCACAATAATACTAATGCTATACCCAAGTTGAGACACATTTGCTAATCAAAAGAGTTCAGCATTGGATGTGTTAGTGATTAACTTAGTGCAAGTGGGAGATGTTGGTATATACCCTAGAGCCAATTGAATTGGATAAGGCATATAATAGTTAATAATGGGAGCCAAATTATTTATGTTAACAATTCAAGGTTTTCCTTCATGTTAGTAGCATGCTTAACCATAATGCAAACACTAATTGGATGAAACCTATGAAACACAATGGAATTGCAAAGCTAGTAATGAGTTACAATGATGAGATAATTATGCATCAAAGCCATATTTCTCAAAATATTCTTAATCATCATATTGTCAAGATAGGGCATTGACAATGTAAAAAGACTAGCATATGCTAAGCCTCCATAGTTTGATGCATGTGACTCTTTGATCTTATAGAAGTTGAAGTATAGAGATACTTCGAGATAGCATATAGGTGCTTATTTTATGGAAACAAGTTTACTGAACATGGGCTGTATGAGAACTCCATTTGGTATAAGTCTCTCAAGCGTCTATGGAATATAATCTCATGTGCCAACTATGTGTATTAGTCCTTAGACTTGTAATATCAATCATTTTGTACGAGGACTATCATGATTTGATTTCATCACAAGCAGTCCACAATAGATGATGCTTATGGTAGGGTGATTTTACGTATGGCATGAACCATACAAAAGTTGATTAGTGATCCAAAAAAGATTCACCTCTCCAAGTGACATTACAGACATATCTCATATGTTCTTGGCTTTGATTAACTTGATAAAGTCATTGGCTAACGCATGATGAATTTAGGAGAAATTTTTTCTCTAAATTCATGAGGTCAATCGAAAGCTATAGAAACTAATATGGATTGATACATTGAGTGTCGCCACGTACCCCAGGGTGGATCCTCGCAGATCTATGGGTGCGTACGACTTAAAATATTTTCCTGACTTGGAAATGTCTTCTTGACTAAGACTACTCTTTGGTGTTTTGATGAGAATAAGAAAATACAGATTCTTGACTTATGACACAGTGAGGGGGACCATAAGATGAATCGCTCATCTTATTGGTCTCAGATGACCATCGTAAAATAGCCAACGCTTGGAGTCGCCACCAAGCATTTTGGGCTAAGCATGACCGGATGCCTATTGAAACCTATGTTCTAAGTTACATAAATTAAAACATCGATGTCGTGGTCCACGTAGTGCAAAGATTCATCGTTTGGGTTCAGGAATTGGTTACATGCAATTAGGTACAAGCCTATTCACGATGCTTAAAATCGAAACCTACTGGCTATGTCTTACTGTTTTGATTCTTTCGATCTTAACTTGTCATTATTTTGATATAACCCCTTTTAATGCATGAATCTTGTAAAGATAATCTAGCTTTTGATGAAAAAGATTTTACCTCATATACACCCTGGAGAGATAGGGTATATAGAGATTTTCAATAAAATGACCTCTGGATTTTACTTTGAAAAATGGAATGTTTCGCTTTGGGCACTGGAGAGATACCCATGCAAAACATTACCTTTAATTTTATTCAAAAGGTTTAGAAAATATGAATGCAACTAATCATCACAAAGAAATAATGTTAATAAGGCAATAAATGAAGTAACATAACATAAATCATTCAATGCAATGATAAAGAAAATGGGTGGACTATTGGAATTTATCTCGCTATTGGCATCGATTGTCTAGGAATAATCGAATCGATAATTTTTTAGATGCATCTGGGTTACTTGATTAAACAAGGTTTGTTCAACATATTCATAGAAGTCCAAGAAGAAGAAAAGAAAAGAAAATAATTAATTATAGTTGAAAGACAGGGTTAGAATATCCCTTCGAAAAGATGGGGTTAGAGCATTCCCATGGATGACAAATAATTTTAACAAAGAAAGATTTTTATTTTGACAATTTTGAAAAATAAGGTTGGAGTGTCCCTTCAGAAAGGTGGGGTTAGAGTATCCCCGTGGATGACAAAACTTCATGATTTAGAAAATGGGTGAGCATTCGACAATTTTTGGCAAAAAACTTTATTATGAATGAGGATAGTCAAGATGTAAAATATGTTTGTGCTTTGATATGAGCTTGTGGGATGTTAAAATATATTCTCTAGTCTAATCGGGTTGACAAGAGACATTCGAATATCTCCAGATGAAATTTGTGAAAATAACTCAATTTTGACCATAATCGAAAATAGGGGACAGCTTCGTGCTACCCTGCTTCCCAAATTTATTCTAAATTAGTTTGAAGGCTCTAGAGGGCGAATAAGATACCGTTAGAAAGGTAAGTCGACGAGGTTCAAATTAAAACATTCCCTATATCCCAAAAAGTCATTTTCTAGGGAATAAATTTTCAATTTCGGATTGATAGTGCTGCTGGCATATGAGGGACAAGGTGTGTCAAAATTTGAAAAATCACCCCAAACTTATTCGGTATCAAAAAATTGCAAATAATACCTTTCCAGAAAGGGAATTTCATGAACTTTTTAGGAAAAATGTCTGAAAATTTTGGAAAAATCATTTAGTAGGCCTGAATGGCCCAACCAGAATACATGTTTGGATTCTAAAGGTTCTAGATAGCTTAGACTTGAAAAATCATAACTCTCTCATTCGGAAGGATCCAGGGGTGAATAAGACATCGATTTAAAGACAATTCAACACGTTTTGATAAAAAAATTAGAAAATTCATAAAAAATCGTTTAGGATGTTAAAGTGATTTTTCAATTTGCAACAGTTATGCTACCAGCAAGGGATAAAGCAAAGCAGGGGATATCTCTTATTTTTTATGTCTATGGGTCCAAACTCGAGTCATTAACATTCGAACGTCTATGACTAAAGGGAAAGAGTGGCATGAACATCACAAGCTCATTTGCATAGCCTCAGAGTAGTCTGGGGCAATGAAATAGCTCATTGATCATACCACTCAAGGTTTTGACTCAATAAAAAAGGCACAAACATTTAGGGAATAATTGTAAGACCATTTTCATTTCAAAATCAGAAGATTTGAGCTTGTTTAACCCAGATTCCAGATTTAGAAAACTTAATTTTTCCCAAGATATTTTGCTAGCTTTAAGAAAAATGCCAAGCCTATGCTAATCCTCATTGGTTGAGGTTAACATGCTTGGCTTGAGGGGTTTCAAAAATCAGTTTTTATTATCCATGAAACATGCATTTTGACAATAAACATACAAGGGATGGCACACAACATGAATGGGGATGCTAATTTTACTAATAGCTTAGACAAAGAAAGTGTTATGCATTCAACAAGAAAATGTTATGGATGCTGAAAATGATAATGATTCATGCAAGTTAATGTGTAAATATGCTTGAAATATGTTAGGCTAATGATTCATAAATGTATGAAGGATAACAAAATGCATGGACATGGCATAAAATGCATGAGCAAGAGACTAATGAGAATGAAATGAGGCATTTTGCACATAAAAGGGGCATTAAGCCATCCAAATCTTAAACTATCACAACCAAATGCTACAATAATGCATGATAATCCTAAGAGGATGATGGAAACATGGAGAGCTCACTAAAATGATAAAGGTGCTTAAAAACAAAAAATATAAGTGACAAAGTAGGAACTTATACCAACAAAACTATAACTTTGGTCAAATAGTTAGAGCAGCAAAGATGACTTGAATTTCTCTCTTTTACTTATTGTTAATAAGCAAGAAAAAGAGAGGAATAATGAGGTTTTGATTCTGGTATGGATGAGGGTGATTTTTGGAGTGTATAATGGTTAAAAGTGAGTGTTTTGTCTCTTTTCCTTATTGTTAATAAGCAAGCGAAAAGAGAGGAACAATGAGGTTTTGGTTCTGGTATGGATAAGGGTGATTTTTAGAGTGTATAATGGTTAAAAGTGAGTGTTTTAAGGTTGTTTTTGGATGGTGGGTGAAAAGCTACGGGATTATGGTTTTTTGGTGTAGGAATGTGTTTTTGAAAATGCAAATGAGCTGGAATCTAACCTTTTTCTGGTTGAGATAGAAGTGGGCCATTTATGCCAGCCTTTTGGAGCCAAATTAAAGGTGTTTTTGGCCATTTCTTAAAAGGGGACAAGGTGATGTCAGCATGGTGGCTATAGGGTGGCTGTAGAAGGCAACTTGCTGCCAATGTGATGGCCATAGGGTGGCTGGTTTAAATGCTAAAATGCTTTTCTAGCAAATAAGGTAGTTGATGGTGATATTGGTTAACAAGCTAGGAAGTAGGATGATCATGTGATGTTAACCTTATTTTATCTAATTTAGACTTCAAAAAAATGTTATGATTAATTTAAAAGTCTGAATTCGTAATCTGATATGTATTTTAATCTTTCTTGATGCAAAGAATCGAGTTTTAGATCAATGGTGGACGAGTCAAAAATGTTTGGACCATGAAAATGGCTTACATGTATCGATACATTGCATAATGTATGGATACATTTGGTATAGAAACCTTGATAGTATTACTTGAATGCATCGATACATGGTTTTCATGTATCGATACAATGCTCCAACGCACCAAAAAATTGAAATATCCCCATTTGTATTGATACAACATGTAGATGTATTGATACATAAGCCTCTGTATCGATACAGGACCTCATGTATCGATACTA
>JBBYHO010000714.1:0-14557 GCA_038382025.1 Adansonia gregorii | reverse complement strand
TCATATGATCAATTTAATTTAATTTGATAATAAACACCATTTTTAATTTACAAAAAAACTTTAAGAATAACAAACTCGTAAAATTTTATGAGAAAAATCCTTGCCAGGAAAAATACTTATATTTAAAAATGCCAAACTCATAAAATAAATCTAGTTTCTTAAAACTGATTTAATATGAATTCAATGAGAATATTTGAAGAATTTTAAAAATTATAAACGCAAAAAATCCTTTTGAAAAATTTATGGAGAGAAAACTCTATATTTTGGAAATAGAAAAAATCTGAAAGAAAATGCAAAATAGATAAAATGAAATGAGTTTTTCAAAACATATTTAATACGAATTAAATAATAATATTTGAAGAATTTTGAAAACTATAAATCGAGAAAAATCCTCCCGATAAAAATTTATGGAGTAGATAATTTCTTATTTTGGAAAAGGGAAAAATCTAAAAGAAAATGCAAAGTTCATAAAATAAAATAAATTTTACAGAATTGACTTAACATGGAATAAACAATAATATTTGAAGAATTTTAGAAATTATAAATTAAAAAAATTTATGAAGCAGAAAACTTCGTTTCTTAAAAATGGGAAAATTCTAAAAAAAATTTATAAAATAAATTTAATTTTGAAAAACTTATTTAATATGAATTTTATGAAGATATTTAAACAATTTTAAAAGTTATAGACTCAAAAATTTCCTCTGAATAATTTTCAAAGTAAAAATTTTCGTATCTTGAAAACGGAAGAAATTCCAAAACATAAAGCTTATAAAATAAAATTAATTTTGAGAAACTGATTTGATGGTCGTTAAGTGAAATATTAAAAGAATTTGAAATTCAAAACTCGTAAAAAGTCATCAAAAATTTTATAGATAAAAGAAGGTTCATATTCTAGAGCCGAGAGAATTTTCAAAAAAATACATTAAAACTTATACCAAATGAACTAACTAAAACATATTATTTAAAATATTAATTTACAAAAAAGGTAAAGATGAAAATCCAAAATTTGAAATAATTTTATCTGAAAAATTTCACGAGTATGATACTTGTGGTACTATGAAAAGTTCAAAATAATTACTAAAATGGGTAACTTGACACCTTATGGTATAAAATGCTAATATGAATTTTTCCTTGAATATTTTTGATTTTTTGAAATGAGGATAAACATAAATATCACATAGGTATTAGTAAAAATATACGAAAGTTAATTTTCCAAATTTTACAAAAAATCTCCAAATATTCTTAAAAATGAAAAATTTGACCATGACATCATTTGTGAAGATAGATTTTTAAAATTTGAAAAAAACTATTAAAAATTAATTTTCTCTTAAATATTCGTCTTATTTATTAGAAATTAGATATTAAAATATATTTTTTATCATGTAAACTAGCCATTTAAATATGACTAAAAAGTCATGAAAATGTTTTGTTAATTTGAAAAAGATTGTTCCTAATGAGGGTGGCTGTTAAGTTTTTTATCTTGAATATTCAAGATTTTAGAAAAAAAAAGCTCGGAGGAAATTAGTTTCTACACCCACGTCACAGGCATTTGCATTCATTTGCTTTTGCATTCCCACACATCTGCATTCATGAACATTCACCATGTCGCCTTGCATGCATGTGCATCATTCCATGTGCATGGGCATCCTGATACCAAGCAGTACTAGCAACTTACTCACATAAGATGGAGTTTATGCCTAGAAATGACGTGTATAGCATACATCACATCTTATCCCTTGAGGGTGATAGCCAAAAACCTTTACAGCCTTTCTTAAGGATATTTTAGTGAAACTTTCGAAGCTTCTCTCAAAGATATTTCCAAAGTTTTCTAGAGCCTCTCTCAAGGATATTCCATCATAAAAAAACTTTCTAAGCCTTTCTTGAGGATGTTACTTCAAAAACTTTCAAAGCCTCTCTTGAGGATATTTTAGCAAAACTTTCAAAGCATCTCTTGAGGATAGTGACAAAGTTTGTCAAAGCCTTTCTTGAGGATGTTTCATTAAAAACTTTCAAAAGCCTTTCTCGAAGACATTTTTCATCAACCAAAATTTTGAAGTCTCTTTTGAGGATATTTTACCATAGCTTTAAAGCCTCTCTTGAGGATATTTTTAATGTTTTCTAAAGTCTTTCCTGAGGGTGTTTAATAAAAAAACCTCTATAACCTCTCTGGAGTTATTTTACTTAAGCTTTCAATGCCTTTCTTGAGGATGTTTTTAATGTTTTCAAAAGCCTATCTTGAGGATGTTTCATGAAAAACTTTCAAAGCCTCTCTCAAGGATATTTTCACCTTAACATTCAAAGTCTTTAGAATTTAAAGCAAGATTGACAAACTCCTAGGCAAAAGGCCGCCCTATAAAACTTATGAAAGAGTAAACAGCTGACAAAGGCCAAAACTAATCACTGAATTAAGCTTTTAAAATCATCACCTTTGCATCATTTAAACATGCATTTGTATCCTCATGCACTATAAAACATGTAACATCTTTTAAGCACCAGCCTCTATCCAAAAAAGTCAAATTAATAGAACTTAAGGTACGATTCTTATTTTGAAAGGCCTCAAAAGACTTTAGGTAAGAACCTTTGACCTTACAAGCCTATGCAAATTGAAAAGTCATCCAAGAAAGGTATTTAAATTTATTTTTGGTCCTCAAAGAGCAGGGCACCTTTTCTTTTCCTTTTTTAGTCCTTAAAAAGGAAGATATTTTTTTAGTCCTTAAAGAGCGAGATGCCTTTTCTTTTCCCTTTTAGTCTTTAAATGCTTACCTACCTCAATCCTTAAAGAGCATGGCACTTAACTACCGCTGTCCTCAAAGAGTAGAATGCTTACTTACCTTAGTCCTCAAAGAGCAAGACACTTACCTACCTTAGTCCTTACAGAGTAGGACACTTACCTGCCTCAATCCTTAAAGAGCAAGATGTTTACCTATCTTAGTCCATAAAAAGCTAGATGCTTATTGAGTCGAAGCCCACATAAGTTGGTGGTGCCTATCTGAGAGGTAAAACCTAAGAAACAACCTACCTTAGTCCACAAAGAGCTGAACGCTTATTGAGTCAAAGCCTACACAAGTTAGTGGTGCTTTTTAGGAGGTCAGACCCAGAAATAACTTACCTCATTCCATAAAAAGCTGGATGCTTACTGAATCAAAGCACACATAAATCGGTGGCACTTGTTCAGGGGTCAAAACTAAGATATGACCTACCTTAGTCCACAAAAAGTTGGATACATATCTAGTTAAAGTCCACATAAGCTGATGGCACTTGTCTGGGGATCAAACCCAAGAAATTATGTAGTAAAGAGATCAAACCCTATAAAACTACTTAAAATTTTCCTTTTTGCTAGAATCATTATAGATATACTCTGCATGTTCCAACATAACGTTGACTTAGAATCATTATAGATATACTCTGCATGTTCCAACATAACGTTGACTAAATCTTTATTTTTCTACAGGCATATGGAACCATCATCCTACCTAAACAGAATGATGTATATTTTGTCTTTGCCCTATTCCTAACGACCAAAGAAGGGTAGTGATGACATCTTATTTTGTCCACACTAACTTTTTGCATTCCAAGACTTAATTAAAAGATGATAGAATCAAAAAATAATAAAATAAACTAGGGATGACTGCTAAGTGTCGTTTCGCTAAGCACTTTTAGGTGACATGATGCCAGGAAAATTTTTTTTTAAGAAAGTAAAAAATGCCTAAAGTTTTTATTAAAGAAAAATGTGAAAATAAGGCATCACAGGTAACTATTCCAAGTGTTACCAGAGTCATTTAGATGAGTACAGAGGTCAATTTCCTACTATTTGTGACCAAGGTAAGGTATTCAAAAAGCTATGCACAAGTATTGATACAAGGCTTTTAAGTTGCTAGAAATTTGAATTTTCACATTTTAGTATCGATACAGGACGGTTTGTATCAAAACCTAAGGTGTGTTATCGATACTTAGCATGTTTGTATCAATACAGACCTTAGCAGTAGCTAAAGTTGTAATTTTTGGTAAAACATATAAATAAATATGCATTAGTATTTATACAAATCCATGGGGCATCTACATAGGCCTTTAGGTCTTGAGATTGGAAATAATTTTTTACTTTTAGTATTGATGCATACCTTATTGTATCCACTCTCATGCATAAAAGTTACCTAATGTATCAATAATGCGTTGTATCAATACACTAAGGCATTTTTCCCAGTTTAAGCCACTTTTTTCAGCCTCTGAAGATTCGATTCAAGCATAATTTTAACAACAAAAATCATTATAATTCATAGTAGGCCTCAATTATAGGCTTGTGATTGGATTTATACAAATTTTTAAAGCCTAAATAGCTAGTGACAAGGGTCATTTTCATGAAATATATGGTTGTAAGAAAGTATGCCAACATATCTATTTACAGGCTGTTGCAGCTTTCTACCGTACTACTCCGCATGGTAGAACCAATGGGAAGAAGACCACTGAGAATAGTAGCCAAAGATGTCCCTTATTACTTGAATGAAAGATAAAAAAAATATTCTTGCTTTATCTCCCAAAAGTATTGGCTAGCCCTTGGCTTTAAGAAAAAGAAGTTGGCTCAACATAGGAGACACACGACTCTTCCAGCCATATGGAAAAAAATCTTCTGGCAATTTCCAACCCTAAAAACTATAAAAAAACACTATTCCATTGACCGTCATATTTCATTCTCGTAGTTCCCTAAACCACCACTAGAAAACCTCTAAAAAATCAACCTTTATTACACTTTCACCCTAAAAACTTTTTCCCATTAACAGTATTACCAGAATGCTTTTTCCTTTCATCATTATCTTGCTAGATAATAGTAAAAAGAGGAAAGGAATTAAGCTTAAAGTCATTGCTTCAAGCAGAGAAGGAAGTTCGAGTTTTTTGGTTTATGTTCTCTACTTTATTCCATATATTTTTTGTTTTTATCATTTACGTCATTTTAGTGAACCATTTATGCTACCATGACCACTTTGGACTCTCATACATTATAATTGCCTTGGTTATGGTAGTCGCAGGATATTAATATTCATTTGATGCTTTGATGTTGCTTGGTAGGCCAAACTTCTAGTCTTTCATGCTTTGATGTTCTTTCATGGATTTTTGTCGTAACGTGGTCCAAATATGAATCCTACCAAGCCCGACTTAAATAGCCTTTACTTTTATATTTATTAAATTTATTATTATTTTATGTTCACTTATTTGTATAGGCCATATCATTATTGTCATCTTTTTATTTTTGGGGACTGGGTGATCAAGATGAATCACTTACTCGACTTAACCTAAATAGTCATTACGAAATGACTATTTATTTGGAGTCGCCGCCAAGCTATTTGGGTTAGGTGAGATTGGTGACCTACTAAAGTTTGTATTTCAAGGGTTACGAAACCCTAGAATACAAATTCTGAGGCCCACGATCATACCAAAGATCATATAAAAGGGTCTGAGAGTTGGTTACAATCACAAGTAAACATTGACCCTCTCGTGATGCCCAAAAATTAGTACCTTATTAATTACATGTTAACTTAAATTTTAATTTTAGTCAGCTTCAATATGTGGCATTTAATTACAATTTTTGTATTGTTCAAATAAGATTTGATTATTCCATAAGAGAAAATTAGGGTTTCGCATTTTAAAAATAATTGAAACGTCTTACACACTCTCACCGAAAACCAATGGGACACAAAAGTTTTCATTATTCCCTTTTATACCCCAATGGAGAATCGAAGGGACATAAAAGGTTCTGAAAAATGTTTTTCACATCCTACTAAAGTACTTGGTAGAATGTGAAAGGTTTTTCATTTGTATAAAATTCTCGATTCCTATTTTGAAATGGGTACCTCATCATTAGAATGATCCGTAAAACCCCTATCAAATATGGTTGGAGGGATTTCACACACCACTCTAACTTCGAGACATTGCTTTTATTTTTCAAAGACATACAAATTTTATTTGAAAAAAAAATAAAAGAGATATGACTTAGTCTGGACACTAAAATACTAATTCGAATCCAAAGACTAAAAGATAAAAGAAAATGAACCTATCCTTAAAGTATACCATTTGGCATAGAAACACTCGGTGGTTACTTAAGACTAGGTTTTAAGAACAATTACAATATCCTTAAGGCTTACTGTCAACACTAAGGCACCCAGTAACTACTTAGGATTTTATTCTAAAGAAAATTAAAATATTCATAAGGCTTACCATCGACACTAAGGCACCCGATAACTACTTAGGATCAGGTTCTAAAGAAAATTAAAATATTTCTAAGGTTTCCCATTGACATTAAGGCACCCGATAACTACTTAAGATTGAGTTCTAAGGAAAATTAAAATATTCCTAAGGCTTACCATCAACACTAAGGAACCCAGTAAAGAAAATTATGAAACTGCTTTTGAGGTATACCTTTAACATGAAAGTATCCCGATACCCTAATAGACTAAAAAATGACCTTAGAAGGCTAAAGGAACCTTAAACTTTCACCATTGGCATAAAAGTATCCTGATTAGAAAAATTATGAAAATGCCCCTAGGGTATACCTTTCGACATGAAAGTATTCTTGTACCCCGAATAGACTCAAAATTATGGAAGGTAGATGAATTTAGTCTAAATGGAAAAGCTATAACTTTAGGTCTGACTTGAAATGCAAAAATTACAATCAAGCCCTTAAATTTTTAAAATTACATTTCAAATTCTTCAGGGGACCAAACAAATACGAAAAG
The DNA here is from genome assembly GCA_038382025.1 of Adansonia gregorii. Lineage (NCBI taxonomy): Eukaryota > Viridiplantae > Streptophyta > Magnoliopsida > Malvales > Malvaceae > Adansonia > Adansonia gregorii. Next base: position 7,832 of record JBBYHO010000714.1, on the reverse strand, counting down.
TTTTAAAAATTTCAATATCCCTATGGAAGGCCATAAAAATAATAGAAATCGTTAAAATTGATGAAATGTACATCTTGCCCCCTAGATATGAAAATTTACTATTTAGTCCCTACACTTTTTTAAATTTTCATTTTAGTCCCTACATAATAAAATAACCTGAAAATCATAAAAAAAAATCGTATGAAATTATGCATGAAAATGCAGCCAATATATGAACAAAGATTCGGCCAAATACCTTGCCCAAGTTTTTTTTATAATTTACAAAGTAACCTTTAAACTTTATAAAATTACATTTTGACCTTTATATGGTAAAGTGCCACCAAAAAATTAAAAATCATCAAAACAGCAAAGAATCAACACAAAAGTCATGTTAACAATATGCAAGAAGGTTTGGCCATGCATTTTTAGCCACAAAATATATTTTTTATTTTTACAATTTAGTCCTTAAACTTTTTAATATTTATAAAATAACCCCTAAAGTATTAGAAATGCCTAAAAATTGTTTACAAATACACAAATCAGAAATCTCATTGCCTATAAAGCTCTAAACCAAGCCAAAAATGTCAAAAAAAACTTCTATAAATTTCACAATTTGGTTCCTATGTTTACTAATATTATAAAATAATCTAAATATCATGAAATCAAAATAAAAATAAGCACAAATTGATCATGAACAATTCCAATCAAATTTGGCTAAGATGAAAAACATGAAATACATACATGCTTTGGCATAAAAACCATGGAAATAAGCATAAATAATTATCATCAAACTAACATCAAAGTAAAATCATAAACTAAATATAATATTATTTTAATCAACATATCAGCATCACAATAACATGAGAGAAACATGAACATAAGTACAACAAAATCAAAATCATAATAACAAGAATAATAGTATATATATATATACATATACAAGATTTAGCCTTTCAACATGGATGAGAATCCATGAGCCTTAACATGATTTTGGCTTATGAATGAGGATGAAAATGAATGAAAATAAAGAAGGGAAAAGACAAATATGATACCTTAAGGAAAAACTAAAAAAACTAAGTGTTCTTTTAGTTCCAAGCTCTCTTTTTTTCTTTTTTTTTTGTCTCTAGCCCAAAAAACCTCATATGAAGAAAAAAATCCTCATTTTATAGAGGAAGGACCCAAATTGGAGTGGCTAAATGGCCACTAATTTCTTCTTTTTTTTGGTCTTTTTTTAATGTGAAGTTGGCTTGTTACGTTAGGATAATAAATGTTGTATCATAAGCCCAGACTCTTGTTATCTTCTCTTACAACTCACTCTATTATCGAGCTCATGATGAAGTTGATCAGTCATATAATGGGTAATTGGGATGTAACCAACTCAGTTAGAAAATAATTGGATGAGAAAACAAGCTAGTTAGCATGTAATTAGTTGAAAAAAGTAAATTAAATTAAATTTTCAAAAATTAAAATAAAATTTGAATTAACATTAATTGATCATAGACAATTTTAAAAATGAAATGGTGCAAAAGATCATGATTGGAAGTTAAAAACTCCTAAAATTTTATGAGAAATGCCTTAGTGTAAGAAAATTAACATATATGAAAAAATTCAAAACCCACGAAATAAATTAAAATTTTCAAAACTATTTTAATGGGAGTTAAACGACAATATTAGATGAATTTTAAAATTTTTAAGTCGAAGAAAATTCCCCCAAAAACATTTATGGAGTAGAAAACTTGATTTTTCAGAAATAGAGACATTTTAGTGGAAAAAAATCAAAAGTTATGGGAATGAATGAATTTTTGGGAACTAAATTAAGGTGAATCAAATAACAATATTTGATGAATTTTAAAATTCATAAACAAGGAAAAATCACCCCAAAAATATTTACGATGTAGAAAACTGTTTTTCAAAAATAAGGAGATGTCAAGAAAAAAATTCAAAACTAATGAAAAAGAATGATTATTTGAAAACTGAATTAATATGGATCAAATAGTAATATTTTATGAATTTTAAAAATCATAAACCAAGAAAAATCATCCTGAAAACATTAGGGAGTAAGAACTTCGCATTTCAGCAATAGGGGAATTTGAAGAAAAAATTTAAAACTCATGAAAATGAATGAAATTTTGAAAACTGAAATAAGGTGAAAAATAATAATATTTAGTGAATTTCAAAATTATAGATCAAGAAAAATCCCCTTGAAAACGTTTATAAAATAGAAAACTTAATATTTTGGAAACAAAGGAAAGTTCAAGAAAAAAATTCAAAACTCATGAAAAGGAATGAATTTTTGAAAACTGAAATAAGGTGAAACAAATAATAATATTTAATTACTTTTAAAAATTATAGACCAAGAAAAATCACCCTGAAAACATTTACGGAATAGAAAACTTCGTATTTTAGAAATAGAGGAAAGTTCAAGAAAAAAATTCAAAACTCATGAAAATAAATGAATTTTTGAAAGCTAATTTAATGTGAATTAAACAATAATATTGGATGAATTTTGATGTTTAAAACTCGAAAGGATTCCGCCAAAAATTTTATAAGTAAAGAAAAACTCATATTTTAGTACCAAGAAAAATTACGAAATTTCATTAACACTAAAGTAAAACAAATTCAAGGCCACATATTATTCAAAACATTAATTTCTAAAGTGAAGAAAATGAACTTGCAAAATTTCTAAAAATAGTTCAATAAGAAACAAAAGTAAAATTTATGAGCATGATACTCGTAAGACTACAAGATTCAAAATTAATTTATAAAATTTACAATTTGGCATTTCATGGTAGAAAATGCCAATACATATTTTTTCTTGAATATTTATGGATTTTCGGGGTGAGAATTGACATAAAACCACACCGATGTTGGTAAAAATATCCAATCACCAATTTCTTGAGTTTTTCAAAAAAAAATCTTTGAAATTTCCTAAAAATAGAAAAATTGAATGCGAGATCATCCGCAGAGGTAATTTTCGAAATTTGTCAAGAACTTGTTCAAAAACAAAAAGTTTCCTTTGCAGATTCGTCCTTTATACCCCAAAAATGAATTATTTCATCATATGCATGTACAGTTATTTACATATGATGATTAAAGTTACAAAAATGTGAAACCGTTTTGGTGGAAGTTGACTCCATGAGAGTAGCCATTACACTTTCGTTTTCGGATATTTGACATTTTTTGGGACAGACAGGCTGGACAAATTTAGGTTTCTACAATTTTCTATCATATTTAATCTATTTTCACATGCTTAATACAGACTTAAATGTTCTTCCTAGCATGCATTGAGTATGTTCATGCATTTTCAACATTTTTAAGAACTCTCATGGCACAAAAATGCTATCTTGAAGATTCTAACATGCTTCTCTTCACTTATAAATGTTCATGTCACTTCCATGCATCTTAGTTGTTATTTCTTTGCATTTTTGTTACCTTTTCCATGTCAAAATGTCATCTTTGTGTTTTTGCATGTGTAATACTTGTTTATCTTTGTGCATGTTGCATTTTATTCTTGATTTGTTTGTCAAAATGCATGCTTATTTGTTATAAAAAAATTGATTTTTCAAAAAAAAAAAAACCCAAGTCTATGCAACCTTCAAATAATGGGGACTAATATAGATTTAATATTTTGATTAAATTGGTCATTCAATCTTAGGGATAAACAAAACTTCAAGGTTCAGATTCATGGAAATAAAATGTTGTTTCTTTTTGTTAAAATAGCAAGCTTTGTTTTTGAGTCCAATACCCTCTCAATGACGTGGTTAGTGGGTTGTTTCATCATCCCAAACTACTCTGGGATTGTGGAATGAACTCATGATGTCCATGTTACTTGTTCCTTTCCATCACAAACATTTAGATGTCCTAGATTCAAGTCTGTCTTTGGAAAAAAAAACTCAAAAATACTGAATAACTCCTCATATTTTTGCTCTGGCAACACCATAACCTAAGTTGAAAAATTATTTTCAAGTATGATTTTCTAAAAATTTTCAACATTTTTTCTTTAAAGGCATCAAAATACTTTTCCAATAGTGTCTTGTTGACTCTCAGATCATCTTGGATGAGGGAGTTTTTGTTTTTCAAACCTTTGCTATCTGGGGCCTTTGGAACCAGTATGTTACTTTTTGTTTGGGCTACTTTGGCCCGTTATAAAATTTCTCTAAAATTTTTAAATATTTTTCTAAAACTTTTGCAAAATTCCCTTTTCAAAAAGATATTGTTTATGATTTAACAATTTTGGATAAGCCTAGAATAATTTTTCAAAGTCCATCACACCCTTTCCTTTGTACATGCTGCCAATGTCAAACTAGGACTAACTCTAAAAATTGATTTCGCTGATTTTCTAGGAATTTTAAAATATTTTTATATTAGTCATCATCGAGTTTCTCAATGATATCCCATTTACCCCCTAAAGTCTTCGAATGAACCCAAAATAAATTCAAGAAAAGAGATGAGCGATGCTATCCCTTATTTTTAACCTAATTCCAAAATGCCTTTATAGAGACCTTTGAATGTCTCGAAATGGACCTGATGGCTTCCCCATAATACAATCCTTTTAGACTCAGATTAAGGCTTAAAAAAATATATTTTATACAAATCCAAAGTTTCCTATTTTTAAAATCTTTTTTTTTAACTTTTTCTTTAAAACATTAAAAATTTTCATCTTTGCGGATACTCCAACCCATTACTCTTAGGGGATACTCCAACCTTTATTTTTCACTAAAAAAACTTGAATATTCTCCCTCGGATTTACTGGAGATTTTGAATTATTTTCTTAAATCATAAAAATTTTTTATCTTTGGGGATAGTCTAACCCTACTAGTTTGAGTAGATACTCTAACCCTATTTTTCATTAAAATTGCTTAAATTTTCTCTTTATTCCTAATTATTTTTATAACTTTATCTTTGGGGATATTCTTACCCCACCACTTCAAACAGATACTCTAACCCTGCTTTTACCTCAAAATCTAAAAATTTACTCTCTTTCAAATATGCCGTATTATTTTGATTAAATCTTTTTTGTCTATCAAATTACCTCAGAATCCAAACCCATGCCTAAATTGTCATCCTGATTATTCTTCAATAATTAAAGACAATTATGAGGTACATTCTAATCATCCTTCCTTTTCATGTCTTTTCTTTGTGATTATTTGTTTATGATATTATTATATTCTTTTTCATCTTATTAACACGTTTCCTTTTTATGGTGACTATCGTGCATACATATTTAAAATTCATTTCCAAAAAAATTTTATAAGGCAATGTTCTGTGTTGGGATCTCTCTAGTGTCTAATACAGAATATCAAAGTTTTTAAAATTTAATCTGAAAATCATTTTCATAAAAAATCCCTATGCTCCTCATACCTATGCGGCACTTAGGTGACATCAAATTATCGTTCAAAACTCGAATTTACATTTTCCATGAAAGTTCATGCATAAAAGGGGATTATATCTAAATAATGAGCAAATGGAACCAATTAATCGAAATTAAAGTGAGACATAGTTAGTAGTTACCAATTTTGGGCATTGTATAGGCTATTAATCCTTTTCCACGTGTAACCAACTCTCAAATGCAACAACGAATCTCTAGACTTTATAGACCTTAAAATAAATGTTTCGAGTTTTGTAACTTGGAATATTATTTTTGATAGGCATCGGATCCTACCTAGCCTAAAATGATTTGTGGTGACTTTAAGTTTATAGCCGCTTCGTAGTGGCCATTCGAGACTAGTTGGATAAGCGATTTGCCTAATGATCTCTCTCCCCTTCATATTACTATGCCTAATCCAAATCCCAATCATGTGATAACTTAAAGGCTCAACCATCACCATATATCTTAAATTGTGCGCACTCACTTTGGATCGCCTAGAGAGAAGAAGAAAAAAGGGTACATGGTGACGCATGGCAGACCTTACTTATTGGCTTGTAATTGGATCCAAACAACTTTTTAAAGCCTAAATTGCCAATGACAAGGATATTTTCATGAAATATATGGTTTGTCAAAGGGCATGCTTGGCTTTTCTCCAGTTGTAGGCTATTACAGCCTTTTTGCACTATAACTCTACATGGCAGAACCAATAGAAATAAGAGCCACTAAGCATAATACTTGGAGCTATCCCCTAGCATGTGAATGAAAATTCCATAATGCCCTTACTTTTAGGTTAAAAACATTAGATGAACACTCCATATAAAAGATCGACTTTAGGTTAGAAAAAACAAGAAGGAAGAGAAACCTATAGACATCTCCATCTTGTTCTCAGTTATCCCCGAAAAAAACTCCAAAAGCCTTTAGACATAAAAGCACTCCTAAAAATATTGTTCCATTGGCCTCCATCTTTAAGCCAAAGAAGTCATTCCCGTAGCTCTTTCAAACCCTTACCAAAAAACCTCCCAAAGCTTAACCTTTAACACACTTTCATCTTTAAAACCCTTCTTTATCAACATTATAACCAAAAAGCTTCTTCTTTTAATCATGTTCTTGCTAAGCAATAGTAAAGAAAGGGAAAAAATTGAGCTTAGAGTTATTGCTCCAAGTAAAGAGAAAAGTTCAAGGCTTTTTGGTATATATTCTCCATCTTGCTCCATTTATTTTTTGTTTTAAAAATTTGCATCTTTTCAATGAACCATTCATAGTGCCATGACCATCCTAGGACTCCATACATTATTGTGGCCTTGGTTATGGTAGCCTTAGGGCCATGATGATCCTCTTGATGTCTTAACATTGCTTTGATAACCAAATGTGCCATATTCTACCTTCATCATTAAAACAGCCCCTGTCCATCATCTTCGACATGTTTCATCCATCATTGCATGCCTAATACATGCTTGAATCTTCATCATAACATGTTTTTGAACATATTCATGTATTTTCTTGCATTTTGATGAGTTTCATGGCAATAAGAATGTTGTTTTGAGAATTCCAACATGCTTTTCTTTGCTCAAGTATGATCATATCATCTTTTATAAAATGATCTTCCATGCATCTTATTTGTCACCTTTTTACATTTTTGTCATCTTTTCTATGTCAAATTGTCATCTTTTACTTGTTTAAATTGTCTTTATGTTCTTTATTATGTATGTAGCATTATGTTCAAACATATTTGTCAAAAAATGTCTTCTTGTTTAAAAACATTTGATTTTAAAAAAGCCCAAGTTAAATATATACTACTTCCAATAGGTAGAGACTGGCATGGATTTAATGTTTTCATTATATTGGTACTCCAATCTTGGGGGCAAATCAAACATTTTAGGTTTGGATTCATGCTTATATAAGTTCAATAATGTTGTTTTTCAAACAAAAATGGCCCTATTAGTTGATAAAAAATATATTAAGCCTTAACCTTAAGCTTAACACCTTTATTTGTGGCACAGTTAGCAAGTTGTTCCATTATCCTAGGCTACGTCGAGATCGTGGAATGAACTCATGATGCCTATGTCATTCTTTTCTTTGTGTCACAGATATTTGGATGTTTATGGCTCGAGTTTCCCCCTAAGAAATTGAATAATCCTTGTTTTTGGCTTTGGTAGCATTATAGTTTGGATTTGAAAAATTAATTTTTAACCATAAATGATTTTTCCAAAATTTTTTCATATTTTTTCTTTAAAGGGCATAAAATTACCTTTACAAAGGTGTCTCATTTGCTTTGGATTATCTCAGATAAGGAAAGTTCTGATTTTTGAAACTTTTGCTATCTGAAACCCCCAAAAGTAGCGCATTATATTATGTTTGGGTCATTTTAGCTTGTCAAATGATTTAATTGTATTATTTAAATATTTTTTAAGAAAGTTTGTAAAATTCCTCTTTCAAAAAGGTATTGTTTATGATTTAATGATTTTGAATGAGTTTGAAAAGATTT
>JBBYHO010000594.1:0-14568 GCA_038382025.1 Adansonia gregorii | reverse complement strand
ATTGATGCTTTGGTTTCATAAGAAAAGCTTTTCTTCCCACCATTTTTTAGAATCAAAGTTTGTCTGTCATTTAGGCAAAGATGGATTCACATAATAATCTCTTTTCTTTTCATGATTTTGAGCCATAATCTTATTTTACTCATTGGCATAAATGATAGTGATACTTTGGCTTTATAAGAAATGCTTTTCTTTCCATTATTTTTTAGCATTAAAGTTCATTTATCAATTGAGACAAACACAGATTCATATAATAATCTCCTTCCTTTTCAAGATTGGGCACCATAAATTCATTCTACTGATTGGAATAAATGACATAACGGTTTGGTTTCATAAGAAAAGCTTCTCTCCCCACCATTTTTTTGCATCAAAGTTCATTTGTTAATTAGGTCAAAAAGAGATTTATATAATAATTTCCTTTCTTTTCATGATTAGGTGCCATAAGCTCATTCTATTCATTGGGATAAATGACATTAATGCTTTGGCTACATAAGAAAAGCTTTTCTTTCCATTATTTTTTAGAATTAAAGTTTGTTCATCAATTAGGACAAACACGAATTTACACAGTAATCTCTTTTTTTTTATGATTGAGCACTATAAACTCTTTCTTCTCATTGGGATAAATGTCATTGATGCTTTGGTTTTATTGGAAAACCTTTTCTTTCCACCATTTTTTAGAGTTAAAGTTCATTTATTAATTAGGACAAACACATATTCAACTAATAATCTCCTTTCTTTTCATGATTGGGCACTATAAACTCATACTCCTCATTGAGACAAATGACTTTGATGCTTTGGTTTCATAAGAAAAACTTTTCTTCCTATCATTTTTTGGAATCAAAGTTTGTCTGTCAGTTAGGACAAATACGGATTCGCTTAATAATCTCTCTTCTTTTTTATGATTGGGAACCATAAACTCGTTCCACATATTGGGATAAATGACATTGATGCTTTGGTATCATAAGAGAAGCTTCATTTTCCACCATTTTTTAAAATTAAAGTTCATTTTTCAAAGATGGATTTGCATAATAATCTCTTTTTTTTTCATGATTTGGAGCCATAAACTTATTCTACTTATTAGGATAAATGACATTGATGCTTTGGTTTCATAAGAAATGCTTCTCTTTCCATTATTTCTTAGAATTAGAGTTTGTTTATTAATTGGGATAAACATGGATTCACATAATAATCTTATTTCTTTTCAAGATTAGGCACTGTAAATTCATTCTACTCTTTGGAATAAATGACATTAATGGTTGGTTTCATAAGAAAAGCTATTCTTTCAACCATTTTTTTAGAATTAAAGTTTGTTTATCAACTAGGATAAACACAGATTCACATGATCTCATTTCCTTTCATGACTGCCAGAAACTCATTCTCCTTATTGGCATAAATGACATTGATGTTTTGGTTTCATTGAAATAAGCTTTTCTTTCCATTAGTTTTTAGAATCAAACTTCATCTGTTAGTTAGGACAAACATAAATTCACAAAATAATCTCCTTTCCTTTCATGATTGGGCACCATAAACTCATTCTACTTATTGGGATAAACTACTTTGATGCTTTGGTTTCTAAGAAAAGCTTATCCTTCCCCCATTCTTTAAAGTTAAAGTTTGTTTGCATATTGGGACAAACATGGATTTACATAATATTCACCTTTTTACCATGATTGGGCACCATAAACTCATTCTTCTTATTAGGATAAATGACATTGATACTTTGGTTTCATAAGAAAAGCTTTTTTTCCCACCATTTTTTAAAATCAAAGTTTGTATGTCAATTCGGACAAAGATAGATTTACATAATAATTTCCTTTCTTTTCATGATTGGTGGACATAAGCTCGTTCTACTTATTGGGATAAATGACATTGATGCTTTGGTTACATAACAACAACTTCTCTTTTCACTATTTTTTAGAATTAAAGTTCGTCAATTAGGATAAACACGGATTCACATAGTAATCTCCTTTTTTTTCATGATTGGGCATTATAAACTTATTTTCCTTATTGGGATAAATTTCATTGATGCTTTGGTTTTATCAGAAAAGCTTCTCTTTCCATCATTTTTTAGAGTTAAAGTATATTTTTCAATTGGGACAAACACGAATCAACTAATAATCTCCTTTCTTTTTATGATTGGGCACCATAAACTCATTCTCCTTATTAGGAAAAATGACATTGATGCTTTGATTTCATAGGAAAAGCTTGTTTCCCACCATTTTTAAGAATTAAAGTTTGTCTATCAATTAGGACAAAGACAGATTCACCTAATAGTCTCATTTTTTTCATGATTGGGCACTATAAACTTATTCTACACATTGGGATAATTGACATTGATGCTTGGTTTCATAAGAAAAGCTTCACTTTCCACCAATTTTTAGAATTAAAGTTCATTTGTCAAAAGTACAAAAATAAATTTAGAAAGTAATCTCTTTTCTTTTCATGATTAGGCACCCATAAGCTTATTCTACTCATTGGGGTAAATGACATTAACATTCTGGTTTCATAGGAAAAGCTTTTGTTTTAACCAAATTTTAGAATTAAATTTTGTTGGTCAATAGGGACTAACATGGATTCACATAATAATTTCATTTTTTTCATGATTGGGCACTATAAACTTATTCTCCTCATTGGGATAAGTGACATTGATGCTTTGGTATTATTTAAAAAGCTTTTATTCCCGCCATTGTTTACAATCAAAGTTCAATTGTAAATTAGGACAAACAAGGATCCAAATAAAAATATCCTCTCTTTTCATGATTAGGAACCATAAACTCATTCTCCTCACTGGGATAAATGACATTAATGCTTTAGTTTCTTATGAAAAGCTTTTCTTCCCACCATTTTTTAGAATTAAAATTTATATATGAATTAGACAAACATAGGTTCACAAAATAATCTCATTTTTTTATGATTGGGTGCATAAACTCATTCTACTCATTGGGATAAATGACATTAATGCTTTGGATTCATATGAAAAGCTTCTCTTTCCACAACTTTTTAGAATTAAAGTTCATTTGTCATTTGGGACAAACACGGATTCACATGGTAAAATCTTTTTGCGATAAATGACATTAATGCTTTGGTTTCATTTAAAAAGCTTTTCTTCCCACCATTTTTTAGTATCAAAGTTCGTCTATCAATTAGGACAAACACGGATTCACATAATAATCTCCTTTCTTTTCATGATTTGGTGGTACAAAGTCGTTCTAGTCATTGGGAAAAATGACATTGATGCATTGGTTTCATAAAAAAAAAGATTCCCTTTCCACCATTTCTTAGACTTAAAGTTAGTTTGTCAATTAGAACAGATATAGATTCACATGATAATCTCTTTTCTTTTTCATGATTGGGCTCCACAAACTCATTCTACTCATTGGGTAATTGACATTGATGCTTTGGTTTCATAAGAAAAGCTTTTCTTCCTACCCTTTTTTAGAATTAAAGTTCGCATGTTAATTTCGACAAACACGGATTCACATAATAATCTCTTTTCATAACAAGCTCACTCTACTCATTGAGATAAATGACATTGATGCTTTGGTTTCATAATAAAAGCTTGTTTTTCCCCTATTTTTTAGAGTTAAAGTTCATTTGTTAATTGAGACAAACACAGATTCACATAATAATCTCTTTTCTTTTCATAATTGGGCACCATAAGCTCATTCTCCTTATTGGGATAAATCATATTGATGCTTAGGTTGCAAAACAAAAACTTTGCTTCTCACCATTTTTTAGAATCAAAGTCCAACTTTTAATTAGGACAAAGATGGGTTCTCATATAATAATCTATTTTTTTATGCGTAGGTCTTATAAATTCGCTCTACTCATTGGTATAAAAGACATTAATGCTTTGGTTTCATAAGAAAAGCTTTTCTTTCCCTCATTTTTTAGAATTAAAGCTCGCTTGTTAATTGGGACAAACATAAATTCACATAATAATCTCCTTTTTTTCATGATTGGGCACCATAAACTCATTCTCCTTATTGGGATAAATGACATTGATGCTTTGGTTTCATTTTAAAAAGCTTTTCGTCCCACCATTTTTTGGAATTAAAGTTCATCTGTCAATTAGGAAATGCACAGATTCAGATAATAATCTCATTTTTTCATGACTAGCCATAATAAACTCATTCTACTCATTAGGATAAATGATATTGAAGCTTTGGTTTCATTTAAAAATCTTTTCTTCCCACCATATTTTAGAATCAAAGTTCGTTTGTGAATTAGGAAAAACATGGATTCATATAATAATTCCTTTCTTTTAATGATTGGGCAGCATAAACTCATTCTAGCCATTGGGAAAAATGACATTGATGCCTTGGATTCATAAGAAAAACTTTTCTTTCCACCATTTTTTAGAGTTAATGTTTGTTTGTCATTTGGGAAAGACATGGATTCACATGATAATCTCATTTCTTTTAATGATTAGGTAGCATAAACTCATTCTCCTCATTGGAATAAATGGCATTGAGGCTTTGGTTTCCTTCCCACCATTTTTTAAAATCAAAGTTCATTTATCAATTAGGACAAACACGGATTCAAATAATAATCTCCTTTCTTTTCATGATTAGGTAGCATAAACTTGTTCTAGTCATTGGCAAAAATGATATTAATGCTTTGGTTTCGTAAGAAAAGCTTATCTTTCCCCCATTTTTTAGAGTAAAAGTTTATTTGTCAATTCCGACTGGCACAGATTCACATGATAATCTACTTTCTTTTAATGATTAGGCTTCATAAATTTATTCTTCTCATTAGGATAAATGACATTGATGCTTTGGTTTCATAAGAAAAGCTTTTCTTCCTACCTTTTTTTAGAATTAAAGTTCTATGTCAATTAGGACAAACATAGATTCACATAATGATCTCTTTTCTTTTCATGATTTGGTGTAATAATCTCACTCTACTCATTAAGGTAAATGATATTGATGCTTGGTTTCACAATAAAAACTTGTCCTTCCATCATTTTTTGGAATTAAAGTTCATTTGTTAACTGGAATAAACACGGATTCATGTTATAATCAGCTTTCTTTTCATGATTGGGTACTATAAACTCATTCTCCTCATTGGGATAAATGACATGGATGCTTTGGTTTTATTTTAAAAAGCTTTTCTTCCCATTTTTTTTAGAATCAAAGTTCATTTATCAATTAGGAAAAAGATGGATTCACATAATAATCTCTTTTCCTTTCATGATTAGGCACTATAAACCTATTCTCGTTATTGGGATCTTTTCATTATTTTTTAGAATCAAAGTTCATCTGCTAGCTAGGACAAACACAGATTCACATAATTTTTAATGATTGCATGCCATAAACTCATTCTACTCATTGGGATAAATGACATTAATGCTTTGGTTTCATAAGAAATGCTTCTCTTTCCACCATTTTTTAGAATTGAAGTTTATTTGTAAATTAGGGGAAACACCGATTCATGTAATATCTCTTTCTTTTCATGATTGGGCACCATAAATTCATTCTCCTTATTGGGGTAAATGACATTAACGCTTTGGTTTCACTTAAAAAGCTTTTCTTTCCACTATTTCTTAGAATCAAAGTTCATCTTTCAATTAGGATAAATGCAGATTCAAATAATAATCTCTTTTTTTTTCATGATTGTGCACCATAACATCATTTTACTCATTTGGATAAATGACATTGATGCTTTGGTTTCATAAGAAAAGCTTTTTTTCCATATTTTTTAGAGTAAAAGCTCGTTTATCAACTAAGACAAACACGGATTCACATAATAATCTCTTTTCTTTTCATTATTAAGCACCATAAACTCATTCTCCTAATTGGGATAAATGACATTGAGGCTTTGGTTTCATAAGAAAAACTTTTCTTTCCACTAATTTTTAGGAGTAAAGTTCGTCTATCAATTAGGACAAACACTAATTCATATAATAATTTCCTTTCTTTTCATGATTGGGAACCATAAACTCATTCTCCTCATTGGAATACATGACATTGATGCTTTGATTTTATAAGAAAAGCTTCTCTTTCTACTTGTTTTAGAGTTAAAGTGCATTCGTTAATTAGGACAAACATGGATTCACATAATAATCTTCTTTCTTTTCATGATTGGGCACTACAAACTCATTCTTTTCATTGGGATAATTGACAATATGCTTTGGTTTCATTTAAAAAGCTTTTCTTCCTATCACTTTCTAGAATCAAAGTTCATCTAACAATTAGAACAAGCACGGATTCACATAATAATAGCCTTTCTTTCTATGATTGGGAACCATAAACTCATTCTCCTTATTGCGATAAATGATATTGATTCTTTGGGTTCATAAGGAAAGCTTTTCTTCCCATCAGTTTTTAGAATTAAAGTTCATCTGTCAATTAGGACAAACAACGCTTCACATAATAATGTGCTTTGTTTTCATGATTGGGAACCATAAACTCATTCTCCTCATTGGGATAAATGATGTTAATGCTTTAGTTTCATAAGAAAAACTTCTCTTTCTCCCATTTTTTAGAGTAAAAGTTCATTTGTCAATTAGGACAAACATGAATTCACAAAATAATCTTTTTTTTTCATGATTGTATGTCATAAACTCACTCTACTCATTGGGATAAATGACATTGATGCTTTGGTTTCATAAGAAAAGGTTCTCTTTCCATTCTTTTTTAGAGTTAAAGTTTGTTTGTCAATTGGGGCAAACACAAATTCACATAATAATCTCCTTTCCTTTCGTGATTGGGCACCATAAACTCATTCTCCTCATTAGGATAAATGGCATTGATGCTTTGGCTTCATTTAAAAAGCCTTCCTTCCTGTCATTTTTTAGAATTAAAGTTCATCTATCAATTAGGAGAAACACTGATTCACATAATAATCTGCTTTCATTTCATGATTGGGTGCGATAAGCTCATTCTAGTTATTACGATAAATGAGATTGATGCTTTGTTTTTATAAGAAAGGCTTCTCTCTCCACCATTTTTTAGAGTTAAAATTCATTTACCAATCAGGAAAAATATGGATAAATATAATAATCTCCTTTCTTTTCATGATTGAGAACTGTAAACGCTTTTCCTTTATTGGAATAAATGAATTGATGCTTTGCTTTCATAAGAAATGTTTTCGTCAACCATTTTGCTTGGAACTACAGTCCATCCATCAATTTCAATAAACATGACATATAATAATCTCCTCTTCTTTTATGATTGGACACCATAAATATATTTTCTTCATTGAAATAAATGACATTGATGCATTGGTTTTATATGAAAAGCTTTTTTTCCATCAATTTCCTTAGAATTAAAGTTCATCTGTCAATGACCACAAACATGGATTCTCATAATAATCTCCTTTCTTTTCTTGATTGGAAACCATAAACTCATTCTCCTTATTAGGATAAATGTCATTGATCCATTGGTTTTAAAAGAAAAGCTTTTTTTCTAACCATTTTTTAGAATCAAAGTTCGTCTATCAATTAGGACAAACACGGATTCAAATGATAATCTGATTTCCTTTCACGATTGGGAACCATAAACTCATTCTTCTCATTGGGATAAATGACATTAATGCTTTGGTTTCATAAAAAAAAGCTTTTTGTCCCACCATTTTTTAGAATTAAAGTTCGTCTGTCAATTAGGACAAACACTAATTCACATAATAATTTGCTTCTTTTTCATGATTCGGAACCATAAACTCATTCTCCTTATTAGGATAAATGACATGATCTTTTGTTTTTATGCCTTGGTTTCAAGTGACATTGGTTTCATTTCACTTTTTAATTGAAACCAAGGCATCAATGTCATTTATCCCAATAAGGATATTGAGTTTATGATGCCAATCATGAACAAAAAAGATATTACCATTTAAATTTGTGTTTGACTAATTGACAAATGAACTGTAATTCTAGGGAAGTTTCTTATCAAGAAAAGCATCAATGTCACTTATCCCAATTACTATAATGAGTTTACGATTCCCAATCATGAAAAAAAAATAGATTAATATGTGAATCTATCTTTCTCCTAATTAACAGACAAATATTGATTCTAAAAAATGGTGGGAAAAAAACTTTTTAAATGAAACCAGAGCATCAATGTCATTTATCCTAATGAGGAGAATGAGCCCAATCATGAAAAGAAAAAGGATAACCTTGTGAATCTTGTTTATCCTAATTGACAAACGAACTGTAATTCTAAAAATAGTGGAAAAGGAAACTCTTTTATGAAACCAAAGCATCAATCTCACTTACCCCAATGACTAGAATGAGTTTATAGATCCAAATTATGAAATGAAAGGAGATTGTTATGTGAATTCATCTTTGTCCTATTTAACAGATGAACTTTGATTCTAAAAGATAGTGGAAAGAAAACTTTTTAAATGAAACCAAGCATCAGTGTCATTTGTCCTAATGAGGAGAACAAGTTTATAGTGCCCAATCATGAAAAGAAAGAAGATTATTATGTGAATTCATTTTTATCTTAATTAACAGAGGGACTTTGATTCTTAAAAATAGGGGGAAGAAGTGTTTTTCTTATGAAACCAAGGCTTTAGTGTCATCTATTCCAATGAGGGTAATGCTTTTACAGTGCCCAATCATGAGAAGAAAGAAGATTATTATATGAATTCGTGTTTGTCCTAATTGGCAAAAGAACTTTAAAAGATGGTAGGAAGAGAGGCTTTTCTTATGAAACCAAAGCATCAATATCATTTATCCCAATAAGTAAAACAAGTTTATGGCACCTAATTATGAAAAAAAGAGGAGATTATTATGTGAATATCTTTGTCCTAGTTGACACACGAATATTGATTCTTAAAAATTGTAGGAAGAAAAGCTTTTTAAATAAAACCAAACATCAGTGTCATTTATCAAATGAGGAGAATGAGTTTGTGGTGCCCAATCATGAAAAAGAAGAAAATTATTATGTGTATCCATCTTTGTCCTAATTGAAAAACAAACAATGGTTCTAAAAGATAGTGGAAAGAAAAACCTTTTAAATTAAACCAAAGCATCAATGTCATTTATTCTAATGAGGAGAATAAGTTTATGGTGCCCAATCATAAAAAGAAAAAAGATTATTATGTGAATTTCTGTTTGTCCTAATTGACAAATGAACTTTAAGAAATTGTGGAAAGAGAAGCTTTTCTTATGAAACCAAAGCATCAATATCATTTATTCTAATGAGTAGAAGGAGTTTATGGCACCTAATCATGAAAAAAATGAGAGATTATTACGTGAATTCATCATTATCCTAATTGGCAAATGAATATTGATTCTAAAAAATGGTGGGAAGAAAAGCTTTTTAAATGAAACCAAAGCACCAACGTCATTTATCCTAATGAGGAAAATAAGTTATCATTCCCAACCAAGAAAAGAAAGGAGATTATTATGAGAATTCATGTTTGTCACCATTGACAGACGAACTCTAATTCTAAGGAAATTGATGGAAAAAAAGCTTTTCATTTAAAACCAATGCATCAATGTCATTTATTCCAATGAATAAAATATGTTTGTGGTGCCCAACATTGAAAAGAAAGGAAATTATTATGTGCAACCATGTTTGTCTTGATGGACGGTTGTACTTTAATTCTAAGGAAAACAGTGGAAGGAAAAGCTTTTCTTTCAAAACCAAAGCATCAATTTATTTATCCTAATGAGGAGAATGAGTTTATAGTTCCTAATCAAGAAAGGAAAGGAGATAATTACGTGAATCTCTGTTTATCCAAATTGATAAAAAAAAGTGAATTCTAAAAGATGGTGGGAATCAAATTTTTTATGAAACCAAAGCATCAATGTTATCTATTACAATGAGGAAAAAAAGTTTACCGAGCTCAATCATGAAAAGAAAAGAGATTATTATATGAATTCATAATTGTCCTAATTGACAAATGAACTTTAAAAAATGACAGAAAGAGAAGCTTTTCTTTTGAAACCAAAGCATCAATGCATTTATCCTAATGAGTAGAATGAGTTTATGGCACCCAATCATGGAAAGAGATGAGATTATTATGTGAATCCATCTTTATCCTAATTGATAGATGAATATTAATTCTAAAAAATGGTAAGAAGAAAAGTTTTTTAAATAAAACCAAGGCATCAATGTCATTTACGCAATAAAGAGAATGAGTTTATGGTGCCCGATCATGAAAAGAAAGGAGATTACCATGTGAATCCATGTTTGTCCCAATTGATAAATGAACTTTAATTCTAAAAAATGGTGTTAAGTAAAGATTTGTTATTAAACCAACGCATCAATGTCACTTATCCCAATTACTAAAATGAGTTTATGGTTCCCAATCATGAAAAGAAAAAAGATTATTATATGAATCTGTCTTTGTCCTAATTGACAAAAAAATATTGATTCTCAAAAATGGTGGGAAGAAAAGCATTTTAAATGAAAGCATAGAATCAATGTCTTTTATCCCAATAAGGAGAATGCATTTATGCTGCCCTATCATGAAAAAAAAAGAGATTACCATGTGAATTTGTGTTTGTCCCAATTTACAAATAACTTTAATTCTAAAAAATAGTGGAAAGGAAAGCTTTCTTGTGAAACCAAAGCATCAATCTCACTTATCCCAATGACTAAAATGAGTTTACGGTTCCCAATCATGAAAAGAAATAAGATTATTATGTGAATCTGTCTTTGTCCTATTTGACAGATGAACTTTGATTCTAAAAAATGATAGGAAGAAAAGCTTTTTAAATGAAACCAAAGCATCAGTGTCATTTGTCCCAATGAGGAGAATGAGTTTATGGTGCCCAATCATGAAAAGAAAAAAAAAATATTATGTGAATCCATCTTTGTCCTAATTGATAGATGGATTTTGGTTCTAAAAATTGAGGGGAAGAAAGGCTTTTCTTATGGAACCAAAGCATTAGTGTCATCTATTCCAATGAGAAGAATGAGTTTACGGTGCCCAATCATGAAAAAAATGATTATTATGTGAATTCATGTTTGTCGCAATTGACAAACGGACTTTAAAAAAAGGCAGAAGGAAAAGCTTTTTTTATGAAGCCAAAGCACCAATGTCACTTATCCCAATAATTAGAACGAGTTTATGGCAGTTAATAATGAAGAGAGAGGAGATTATTATGTGAATCCATTTTTGTCCTAATTGACAGACAAATATTAATTCTAAAAAATGGTGGGAAGAAAAGCTTTTTAGAAACCAAAGCATTAGTGTCAGTTATCCCAATGAGGAGAATGAGTTTATCGTTCCCAACCAAGAAAAGAAAGGATATTATTATGAGAATCCATGTTTGTTTCCATTGAGGGATGAACTTTAATTCTAAGGAAATTGTTGGAAAGAAAAGCTTTTCATTTGAGACCAATCCATCAATGTCATTTATTCCAATGAAGAAAATGTGTATGGTGCCTAACATTGAAAGGAAAAGAGATTACTATGTGTATCCATGTTTGTAGTAATTGACAGTCAAACTTTAATTCTAAGAAAAATAGTGGAATGAAAAGTTTTTCTTATTAAGCAAAAGCATTAATTCATTTTTTCCAATGAGGAGAAAAAGTTTACGGTTCCTAATTGTAGATAGCTTATTTTGTTCGGGCTAATTTTTTTAGCAACTTAGGGCATGGACATGAGGAAGGGCGATGATTTTTGTAAGCCAAGTTCACCAAACCTCCAAGGATTCCCTGGTAAGAACTCTAAGCTTCATAAACCAAGCGTTATTCAAGGGGCACCTATCAAGAAGCCTTTTTAAGCCCACATAAGCTGGTGAGAACAAGCTTGTCTACAAATAACCGGATGCCAATCATACCCACATCAAGCCCATAAGTCAGTGCCACCTTTTCAAAGCCCACAAGTCAGTGCCACCATTTCACAGCCCATAAGTAAGTGCCACCTTTTCAAAGCCTACAAGTCAGTGGCATCCTTTTCAAAGCCCATAAGTCAGTGGCATTTTTTCAAAGCTGACAAGTCAGTGGCACCCTTTTCAAAACCCATAAGTTAGTAGCACCTTTTTAAAGCCCACATAATCAATGGACCTTTCCAAAAGCCCATAAGTCAATAGCACCTTTTTCAAAGCCCACAAGTCAGTGACACCTTTTTAAAGCATAAGTCGGTGGTAACTTTTCAAAGCCCACACAAGTTGGTGGCACCTAGTTTGAGTTAAAGCCCACACAAGTTGGCGGCACTTGAGTCAAAGCCTACACAAGCTAATGGCACCCAAGTCTTAGTCAAAGCTCGTACAAGCTGGCAACATTCAAATCAAAGCCCACATGAGCTAGTGGCACCCAAGTTTAAGTCAAAGTCCGCATAAGTTAGTGGCACTCATATAAAAAATCCATGTCACTCTACACCTACCTAAGGGGTCAAATCTTAAAAAACCTAACCCCTAGTAAGGAGGCAAACCCTATAAAATTTACTTAAACCTTTATCAAGATTGCTACCAATACGCTGCACTTATCATAGCGAAGCATTAATTATAATTTATTTTTTTGCAAGTGTTCTAGGAAGCATATTCCACCTCAAACAAAATAGTGTCTCTTTATCTTTGCCTTATTCCTGATTCCTAACAATGGTCAAAGAAGGGTAGCTGTAGATACCTTATTTTGTCTGGGCTAATTTTTTTAGCAACTTGGGGCATGGATATGAGAGGGGGCGATGATAATCGCCGAGCGAACAAGTATTTTGAAGGAGATCAAGAAAGCTTGTGGATAATATCAAAGATAAATGTAAAAATGCAACATCAAAGGATATAGTTTAAGGTGTCCGAGGACAAAAGATATGAAAAAAATTCATAATTTTGCTTGAATGTTTCGATACATGGTTCTCATATATCGATACAATGCTTCAACAATCCAAAAATTTAAAATGTCCATATTTTTATCTATACAACAAGTAAATGTATCACTATCGATACAAGAGCTTATGTATCGATATTAGGCCATGCCAAGACCAGAACATGCATTCTGTAAAGAAATGTATTGATACATATCAAAATGTATCGATACAATGAAGCATTGAATTGATGCAATGGTTCATAGTATCGATACAATGATCATTATATCAATACAATGTTCATTGTATCATATAGCCAAGGTTTTTGGAGCAAAAGTATTATTACATTCTGCAATGTTTGATACATGCAAGCCATTTTCCATGGTTTGAGAAGTTTTTACTCATCCACTATTAAACCAAAACTCAATTTTATCTCGTTTCTTTTCATCAAAAAAGATTAAAACCTATATCAAATTATGAATTTAGACTTTTGAATTAATCAAAACATTTTTGAAGTCTAAATTAGATTAAAACGGTCAATGTCACATAATCACCCTACTCTTCCCTAGTTTGTCAACTAAGATCAACATTAGCCACCCTATTTGCTAAAAAATCATTTTAGCATTTAAACCAGCCACCCTATGTCCATCACATTGGTAGTAGTTGCTCCCTACCGCCATTCTATAACCATCAAGTTGACATCACTTTGTCCCCCTTAAAAAATGACCAAGAACACCTTCAATTTGTCTCCAAAATGCTGATATAAATATACCACTTATATCTTAGGTAAGATTTTAGGAGGGAGATTTTAGCTTATTTTTAGCTTCCAAAATGCATTCACACATCAAGAAAACCAAATCCTATAGCTCTTCACTTAACACCCAAAAATAGCCTCAAAACATTAGCTTTCAACCACTACGCATTCTAAAAATCAACCTTATCTAAACTAGAACCAAAACCTCATTGTTTCTCCTTTTTCTTGCTTATTAACAACAAGAAAAAGAGGGAAATTCAAGCTATCTCTGCTGCTCCAACTATTTGGCCAAAAATTGAAAGTGTTAATGGCATAACTGCTTACTTTATCACTTTTATTTTTTGTTTTTCAACACCTTTATCATTTAGTTGAGCACTCCATGTTTCCATCACCCTTTTGGGACTCTCATGTTTTATTGTGGCTTTTGGTTGCTGTAGTTTAGGATTTGGATGCCTTAATGCCTCTTTGATGTGCAAAATGCCTCATTTCATCTTCATTATTTTAATAGCTCTTGCTTATGCATTTTATGCCATATCCATGCATCTTGTTATGATTAATCCATGTATGAATCCTTAGCCTAACATATTTCAAGCATATTTATGCATTAGCTTGCATCTTGTCATGAATCATTATCATTTTTAGCATCCATAAAATTTTCTTGTCAAAGTGCATAACACTTTCTTTGTCTAGACCATTGGTAAAGTTAGCATCCCTATTAATGTTATGTGCCATCCCCTTGTATGTTTGTTGTGTTCTCTTTGTCAAAGTGCATGTCTAATGGTTGTAAAAAAAAAAAATTGATTTTCGAAACCTCTCTAAGCCAAGCATGCTAACCTCAACCAATGAAGACTAGCATCAACTTAGCATTTTCCTTAAAGTTAACCAAAAATCTTGGGGAAGATGAAGTTTTCTAGATCTGTAATCATGATTAAATGGGCTCAAAGCTTCTGATTTTCCAATAAAAATGTCCTTGCAATTATTCCCCAAATGTTCGTGCCTCATTTGTGAGTCAAAACCTTGAGTGGTATGATCAACAGGCTATTTCATCATCCTAAATTACTCTGGGGCTAGGCAAATGAGTTTGCGATGCTCATGCCACTATTTCCCTTCAATCA
>JBBYHO010000534.1:0-14582 GCA_038382025.1 Adansonia gregorii | reverse complement strand
CCAATCATGGATGTATAACAAAATTCAAAATCTAAAATTTTATATTATAGTATTAAAATATGATTTCGATATGATTTTATAAGTGGGAAAGTTTAAAGATAGCTATAAGCTTCCAAGAAATAAGAAAAATATGTCATGATTATAATATATTTTTCTTGAATTTCGTAAAGAAATTGATTTGATATATAATTAATCAAAAATGAAAATACAAAAAATTATAATCACTCTGAAAAAAAAGAAAACGATGTTTTAAAGTTAATAAGTCAAAGCCCATTAGAAGATGATGGGTCTGCTTTGAGCCTATTCTTGTGGAAGGGTTGGGTTTTGTCGTAAAACTCTGGACCCTGCACCGGGAAACACTGGGCCTAGCTATTGGAATATCAGCAACTCAAATAAAATGATGAAGGCGGACGAAGCCTACCTTTCTTCAAACCTTGATAGGGAAATGGTTGACTTGGGCTTTTGGATCCTCCAAATCCAAAAAATGGAAGCAAGTAGGCTTAAAAACTCATGGAGAACAGAAATAAATTAACATCAATAATTTCGAGTCTTTCACTCTATGCTGACGACATGCCCCCGTATTAGCCAACTATTTAATATCGGGAGAGCCTTTTGCATTGTAGGTTCTACAGCAGCAAGCAAAGCTTGTTGTAGGAATTAATGGCGTCCAGTTTGCAGTGATAGCCCCATTATGGACCAACATCCAAGGATCACGAAGCTGCCCAATCTTATAATCGCCAGGCAACTTCCTTTACGAAAAGTACAAAACACATTTCTCCACTGCATATTAAAATCAGCTTCATAATCTTTTATTAGCTATGGCTTTCCTTCACACTCTTTCCCGTTGAGACTAAAATGAAAATTCTTGTCAAATCAAGAGAATTGTTAAAATTTCCTCCTTCGTTGTCTATTCCTTTTTTTCTTTCCCTTCTCATGTTAGTAAAACCTTTAAGCTTGCTGTATGCTTCACTAAATGTGAAAAATGATTCGACACAATCTTGTTCACGTAAGTGATAGTTACAGTTTGAAGGTGGATGATCGGCTTTTCAACGAAGATTTTTTTACCTGTCTTCAGTAAATGCAAAGACTTTAATTGGCCTGGATAAATCAACAACTAGTTGGCTGGCTTGAACTTGACTGCTGGTATGTTCTCTGATATAATAATCATATTAATATTGATTGAAAAATAATAATAATGCATACGTGAGCTATAAAAACCCTTTTAAAACTTTTCCTAAACAGAAATAGAAACCCATCTCTCAAGTTTTTCTCATCATCCTTCCATTTCCAAAAAATATATTAAAAAACATGATTATAATAAAAAAATAAACATAATATAAATATAAATGATTAATAATTTTAAATTTAATTAAAATTTTAAGATTTAAAATTCTATACCGGTTACATGCATTAGGGGGAAAATATCATATTAGAAATGAGATGTTTTGTCATCATGGATGAAAGCCTTTTTCATGTTATTCCATTTAGTTTGCCATCAATTAGCGCATTGTTAGCATCATCGTGACTTGAATTCTCTGGTGTATATTAAATACCCTAAAAGTAATGCAAAAGCTCCTTAATTATCTTATATGGCTTCTAAATTTACCTAAAAAAATTATTATCTTTCCTTTTTTTTTTTAGAATACACGTGAAAATTATATTTCGAACCCCCTTAAATTCTACTTATCGGCAGTACTAATTAAGATGAATAATTACAGGCAAAAATCATTTAAGTATTTAAATATTTATATATATTTCTGTTTCGCAAAACAAACTAGCTCTAGGTGGATGGAGGAAAAAGCCAAAAAGAAAGAGGTAATAGTTGAAACAAAAGGAAGCAAATGTCGGTTATTGTGGGCTATCGAATAAAACAGAACTCAGAAGGACCGGAGGCTGAGGATTTTGTTATTTGACAGCGACACATCCTGTTGCGCCGGAGACACTTGGATGGCTACTGAGAGCCCCGCGCTCGCATGCCACTGGCCCCTCCAACCCTAACCCCACCATTCAACCACAGCACTGGTCCTTAATTCACTCACTGCTCACACTGTTGCTCTGCAGTTCTTCTTGACCCCCCTCCCGCCCTTTACCTACTTTAGGTTCATATGGTCGATAAGGTTTGAAATGTATTTGTTGAAGGCAGACTTCATCATAGGCTTAAGGTCTTTTTTTTGGTGTAAAATAGATTGGAAATAGGAGATTTGAGAATAGGTATAGAAGTGGCGGATCATACCAACATTTTGATTAAAAACTCGTGTATACATCAATAGAAAATGAAAGTAATATTAGATTATTAAACTAAGATTGACTTATACAAAAATGACCTTTCTTGGAGTATGAAGTAATTAGTTATTGCTAATATATCATTCATATGTTTGAATGCTGGGCACAATTTTGAGAGATTCTGCAGCTTAGAAGTCAATTCTCGTCAAGAGCAAGCAAACTGGCAAAGATCTAAACTTTTCATCCATTCATTATTATTGCTTAATAGCTAATAGACCTCGGAAATATATATATATATATATTAATATTAAACGAAGGAATTGTCCCTTTGTTTTAAACTTCTTTGCTAGAAATGTTCTATCGATTGTTTTAGCTATAGAATTAGGGTGAACCCATCAATCACAATTTCACCAAGTTTAACCTAGGACAGTATTCACTTGACCAGTGAAGAGAGACTATCTCTTCCAGAAATGGCAGCCTTTGATTCCTGGTGGGGCTAGAAACAGGACGAAATCAACGGTGAACATGTGAAAACAGATCAAAAGCTGTGTGCCACAGAAGAGGGGAACAGCCTTTGTTTGGTAATGAAGGAGAAAAAAAAAAAAGAGGTTGAGAGCAGTAGAGCGAGAATTCCGGTGAGAAGATTGGAAGGGGCGGAGGAGTACGGAGGAGGAATCTGATGCGGACATGACGCGTCCGAAATCAGAGGGGGAAGACCCAATAATTGTACCCCACGCTGCCGCGACATTCATGATTCTGTCTGGCACTGTCTCAGTATCACTATCCTCTTCTTGCACGCTATATATCTACTCCTATGACTCCCGGTCCTTGCCTTGGGTTTCTTTTTTTCCTTTATTTCAAACTCGTTTGGCTCCCAATGCTTGGCCAGAAACTTTGGGAAATCGGCACTGATAGCTGTAACCCTTTGCCATGCTTGTCTACCCATCCTTTCAAGTTCAGTCTAATTCATTATTAAGATGATGCCAATGAAAATGGAGTTTTTGGAGTTGAATTTGGATATATTCCAAATTGGAAAAGTCATTTTGAAAAAGACAGCATTGATTTAAGTTCTGAGCAGTAGTTTTCTTCTTCAGCTGGATGAATGTCCCCTCAAACCTCATAACCTTTTTTTTTTTTTAATCTAGCATAGGGAAGAAAATTGTTGTTACCTAGAAATACAACCCTATCTATATCATGGACCATTAAGATTGTTATCCAAAGTAGAAAGTGAATATACAGAGAAATGAATGTATAGATCTGCGTCTGCCATGAGAATTAGAAGTAGTAGTATTCTTTGAACCTTGATCGTAAAACTGGAAGGCTAAAAGCTAAATAAATCCAAAAAGAAAAGGAAGTTAAACAGTTAAACAAACTCCAAGCCGCATTTCTAGCTGATAAAAGCTGACCCTCAACAGAGGCCCCATTATGTAGCCGACTGAATCAATATGTCGTGCCCAACAGAATACTGTAAAGCCTGCTGTCTTCACCCTTCTCTCACTGCTCATGTAACCTTCAGAAAATGTTTCACTGTTCAACAGATTCTCTCTCTCTCTCTCACCCCCCATAAAAACCCCATTCAATCTTCCCCCCATAACAAGCAAATCCAAAGCTACCCACCAGGGAAAAAAAAACACAAATTTTCTAAGTCGACAAAACAAAAACGAAGACTTGAAGAAGATATTGCAAGTTAAGCCACTTTCTTTTGTCTGAAAATGACATCAGATGAACAAAACAGGCGTATAACCAAGGCCCTTAACACGGGAGCCCAACTACCAGAGCAAGAACAGCTACCTTGTCCACGCTGTGATTCCACCAACACTAAGTTTTGCTACTACAACAACTATAATTTTTCTCAGCCTCGCCATTTCTGTAAATCCTGTCGCCGTTACTGGACTCATGGTGGTACCCTCAGGGACATCCCTGTTGGTGGTGGCACCAGGAAAAATGCTAAGCGTTCACGCACCACCAATCATTCCACCGCCATTTCTGCCACCAATGCTGCTACCACCACCACCACTAGTCATAATAACTTTCCATTACCTGCCACCCCGGTTTTGCTGCCAATCTCAGCCAATCAGGGAACTTTTGGTGTTGGTGGAGAGTCCAAGGGCAATGGGGGTGGAAGCATTAGTGGAAGTTTTTCTTCATTGTTGAATACACAGGGGCCTGGTTTTCTTGCCCTTGGAGGGTTCGGGCTTGGCATTGGTCCAGGACTTGAGGATGTTGGATTTGGGCTTGGAAGAGGAATGTGGCCTTTTTCCGGAATGGGAGATGGAGGAGCTCCTCCCGTTGGTGGCGCCAACGGTGGGGCTGCTACAGGAATGGGGAACACATGGCAGTTTGAAGGTGGAGAAACTGGTTTTGTTGGTGGGGATTGCTTTTCTTGGCCTGATCTTGCTATTTCAACCCCTGGAAATGGGCTTAAGTGAATCTAAAGTGAATCTAATCTTTTGGGGTTCATTTTCTTTTTTTTTTTTTTTTTCATGTTTTTGTTTTGTGTTCAAGTGAAAACCCTTTTTTCCCTTATTCGTACAAGGAGAATTAGTGAGTGCTGAGAGTAAATTATTAGCTATGAGAAAGTAGAAATAGTACTATGACCCTTTTTCTTTTGTTTTTTTTTTGGTGACTCAATGCCATGTGATTTGGTTCGTTTTGTCTACCATTTTTGTGTAGGGGCATGGCTCAGACTATTGTGTAGTTTGTTGATATGATAAACCCTAACGTGCTTTTCTAATTACCACCATTTTCTTATCACAATCTTCACCGGACTCAGCAAAACAAGTTTTTAGATAGCATTGTTGTTTGCTTCCCGAGCATGTGATGGCTAAATGACTTTTATTTCAATTAAAACACTTAAAAAGTTTGAAATAAAAGCTTATTTCGTAGCATGAAAAATCTTTTTATTTTAATTTACAGTCTTCTTTTACCAGATTGAATCCCAGAACTGGAACAGCAGCCCTTCTGAAAGGTAACGTTTTCAGAAGCTGCATTTGACTGAAATTTAGAAAGGAAGCTCTCTCTTCTTTTATGGCTAAAAAAGTAGGAGCTGTTGATATTTACTGATGGATTCTCTTTTAAATTTAAGCAGTTCAAAGAACAGTGGCGGATCTCCAGAATTGACTATGCATTGTTCATTTCTCCAATCATGTAAGTAGAATAAGTATGCATTAACTCGAATTGCTAGAAAGTTTAATTTCAACAGGAGGTAACAATTTAGCTACGAGAATTTAATATATGATGGCTAAAATTCAGTAGAAAATCCAACCCCCAAAATCGCAAATTTAATCTCAATGGACCTTTTGCTTTTGCACTGACCACAAGTTAAAGCTTTACTGCCTTTAATGTTCCGAACATAAAAGATCTGTACTGCCATGTTATTTTAAGTAAAATATATATGTCACTGTTTGAAGGTCCAAAGTCTATATTACTACAAATTTTTTTTTTTTTAAGTATTAGTGTTTAACATCCGTATTCATTTATTCGACATTATATCCGAACATAATTATAAGAATATAATCCTAAAAAAATCTTCTAAATACATGAAAAACTTTAAATAAAAATTAAACATATTTATATCAATCACATTATTTATCCGATACTCGCACTCGAATCCAAACAGTATAGTCCAAGACCATTACTAAACTCCATTATTTCAATGCCAATTTGGGTGCACTCAAGGCCTTAACCAAACTTTAGTAATTGATGTTCTTATAAAGATGCAGAAAACATAAAACCAAACAGACTTAGGCACCGACATTTTGCAGGCTACCAAGGGGGCTGAAATCAACATTAGACAGCCTACATTACCCAAAGTAATTGCAGCTGGAAAATGAGGTATTTCCTGTTGATTTAGCAGCCACTATGTTTCCAGCTTTGCCAACAATAAAACCTAACAGCATTGGCTACATCTTTTCGTCTTTCAAGAACAGAATTTTCATCAGAGATGGAGAAGTTCCTGGAAGAATTTAAGTACCAACTTTAATGTGTATCCTTCCTTTCCTTACTTTGCTGATCCAAAAACAGTTCGTCTAGAATATTATGCACTTCTCAACATATGTGGTTGTCTTGTCGGGAAGGAATGTTCGCATTCATGAACCGCTTTAGTGCCACGGTTGAAGCAGCTTGCTGGGCATTGAAAGATGCTGGAGCTCCCAAAGTTGTGTCGTTGTGTTAGTGAAACTCGATAATGATCAGGGAAGGGGACTGTAGTAAAATCCTATGTTACTCGAACTCAAGTACGAGTATCGAATAGGGATACATGTTTCACATGAGTATGTTCAATTTTTTTTAAAAAAATTTAATAGAGGATTATTTCATGTACCCATATTTGCATATGCCATTCAAAAGAAGCAATAACAGAAGATGATTGAAGCCCACATCAACCGTACTGAGGCAGGTAGAAATTCTGCTTGCTGCAATACACTCTATTGCTCCATCGCCTACAAAAACGTCATTAATTGCAAAAATGGATTGAAGAATGCACTCAAATCTGAATCTAGGAAATCAAATATGTTATATCCCAAAGGATTCTAATCGACTAAATAGCCTCAAAGGCAATCAAGGCTCAATCACTTCAAACAGTTCAACCAAGGTCTATTCACCTAAATGGTCCTAGAGGATATCAGAACTTAATTGATCAAACTTTAAGGGCCTGACTGCCTGATAGCCTGACTCTTGGTTGTCCAAACAAGCTATGCAGCGCACCCCAATAAAGACCAGTAAGTAGTATGTATTGGATCACTGAACAGTATGTTCTGGGTAAGACAGCTCTTGTTTTAAACTAGTGAAGGACCATTGACATCCCTTGACAAATATGGCTACTATGAACGATCAAAAGATTGGTAGTCTAACAACCAGCCATACCTAGACAATGACAAGAGGCATGTAATACAAGCCCCTTAGGACACCCAGGTATAAAAGGGGTAGGGAGGCCCCACTGCATGCATGAATACTTTCCTTACCCAGCTTCTTCTTCTCTACTCTCTCCTTGCGCAACGCTCTCAACTCTCCCAATTAACTTAAGCGTTGGAGTATGCCCTGAATTCCCAACTCCAATGTCCTTCTAACCTCTCATTTGTATTTCAAGTCCCATCTCCAATCTCCATTTTGGCCTTCACCAACCTTCTTCGGGAAGACATAAACAAAATATATTGCAGAAAAAATTGGTTGTCTTGCACTAAGAGTTAATGGTAACCATTTATATAGAAGGACAATGAAATAAGAAAGAAAATAAATAAGAACAATTTTATATATGAAAGGAAATTTAAAATCAAACATCCTGTTAATTATTAGTAGAAATATCTTCATCACCTAGATTTGATCATCTGTTACCGGCATGATTGGGCAGGTGTCCCAATATATAGGAGCAATGTCAACCATATACGATTGATATATATAAAGTTTGTATCTCTTCATTTATGACCTTAACTCTTTCACGATATAGTTATGCATATATCAGTTAAAAAAGAAGAGCATGGATGCTGCCGGAGTCTTGGTTACTCAGATTCGAAAATGAGTGTTAGATATGAGTATGTACTTAGTATAAATATGTTCAATTTTTTTAAAATTTTTTTCTGTATATTTGAAAGATTACCTTATATCTATGTTTAAGAATGTATTCAACAAAGGTGTTAGACATGGATATTTAAAAAAAACATGAGGAGTTTGAATAACATAGGCAGAGTCGACTCCAACCTACCTCGGAAACCCTTGGAAAACTGCTAGTTGAGCACGATCACCCATCCATTTCCAGCTACATAATGTTCTTAGGACTATAAATAAAATTCTTCTCTCGGTTGAGTACTAAAACAGACAAGCTATTTTACCTCTTTATATAAGAACGAACGAGCCTAACCTTCACACTCATTAGAAACCAGGGAAAAAAAAATAAAAAAATATCATGATTCAATGATGTATTCCACCTCCTGCACACCAGCCTGATTCGAAGGCAGCACTGGTCCAGTGTGCAAGAGATGGAATATAACATAAAACCCATGCCAAAAAACCAGAACCCTTTGTTTTTTTTTTTTTTTTTCTTGCAATTGTAGGCAGAAAAAAATAGTAAGGAGTATAGCCAATTTATAATGATGAAAAAATGGAGTTGACTCAAAGTCGATTCATATCATGCATCAAAAAAGTGAAAATAACGTATCAGCCTTTTTCAGGATTCAGAAAAACCCTGGCTCTTGGTGGAACATGGAAAGTGCTTTGTGAGGTGGAAATCACCAACGATTAGCCCCCTAGGCCTGACATAATATCCATTGAAGGTGGACGCATATCTTGTTTGCTTCCATTTTGTTGTTCATGCGTTTATTGAGTGCAAAATATATTCTTTCAGTACATATCCAAGGCATTGTTTCAAGTCTTAATGGAGGGATTGTTAATGGCGGCAGCCAATAAATATTAATTGGGTAATGATTCTTTCCACTTTGTTTAGAAAGGCTATCTAATTAGTTTTCAACCTCCATAACAAAATCTTAATACATACATATATATATATATATTATATTGAGAATTCTAGACTCAACTTCGTTCATGAATAGTGCAAATGGCGCTCCTGTCCATTTATGGAGACCTTTTATGTATGTTAATCCAAAATTTACTTTCATTAAAATTTTTATATATATAATCTTTTAAATTTATAAAAAAATTAAAAAGTTTAAATATACTCGTATTGGACTTCATCCGAATTTAAGTAACATTGTAAATTATAAGTAACCATTTCTGTTATAAAGATAATTTATTGACATTATTGCATATTGTGAGTGACAATAAAAAAAATAAATTGAAAAAAAAATATATAGAGTAAAATATTATTTCATGATGAAGATGTGTGGATAATTTTTTTTTAAATAGTAAAGAAATTACTAAAATTTCACATATGAGGTATTTTTAAAGTAAAAGAAACAAATATTTTTAATTGTATTTTATAGTATAGATTTAATTTAATTTTTAAGTAATTTTATTAACTTGATTTGACGTCAAATAAATTCATGAGATTAATTCAAGAAACTCTTTTAATATGCTATGAATACTAAATATTTAATTTATATTTTGAATAATAAAATTTTGTTTATAAAAAATAATATTTAATTTATAGACGAATATTATTATTAGTATTTATTAAAAGAAAAGAAATAGTCCAAATACATAGGCTTTGGTGGTCCTCTTTTCTGATGGGCCCATGACCTTCAAGTCCAGCCCAACAAAAAATTGGAAAATTTGCAAATGAGGACTCTAAATTCTGAAATTCCCAATTTATCCAGGCATTTCTTGCAGAAAAATAACGTTAATTCAAGGCGAGTCTTCATTGGTTCTTACTTTCTTCTTTCACTTTCCTCAATTATTTTTCCTTTGTGAGTTTTAATTTTAAAAGAAAAGAAGGGTTTTTTTTTTTGGGTTCTTCTTTCTCAAATCTCAATCCTCAGTTCAGTCGTTAACCTTATGTATCTACTAAAACCCTAATTTATTTTTGGGGTTCTTTCCAAGAAAGATAACAATGTCATCCTTTTTCGCAACTCCACAACCCCAACAACCTCAGCCATTGTTTCAACCCCAACAACCTTTCCAGCAAAGCAGCCCCTTTTTACAACCCCAACAACAGCAGCAACAACAGTTGCAATTTCCGCAACCACAGCAGCAGTTTCAGTTGCAACAGCAGCAGCCACAACAACGACAACAACAACAGCAACGACAGCAAGCTTTTCTTTTTACTAATGATAAGACACCTGCTAATTACAGCACCAAGTGGGCTGATCTGCACCCTGATTCTCAAAAAATTCTGCTTC
Organism: Adansonia gregorii; assembly: GCA_038382025.1. Lineage (NCBI taxonomy): Eukaryota > Viridiplantae > Streptophyta > Magnoliopsida > Malvales > Malvaceae > Adansonia > Adansonia gregorii. The sequence goes on along the minus strand of JBBYHO010000534.1, from coordinate 4,572 downwards.
AAATTGAGTATGTTTTCAATTCTTTTTCAAAAAGGGTTTTTATTTTCGTGTCTTGTTTTTTTCCTGGTTTGTGGTATTGTGTTTTGGTTGCCGAGAAATGAGTAATAAAAGGAGAAAGAAACTTAAGCAAAATTCTTCTTTAAGCTCGAGAAAAATGAAACTTTTTGGCTATCTGTTGAGAATTTGTTAATTCTCATACACTGAATGATTATTTGATATTGTCATAGTATTTGCCTGGAAAAGTGGGGGATATAAGTATTGACTTTTTGATTTGATCTATGGGTATGACACTCTGAGAAGTTTGATTGGTTTTGGACCATAGGGAAAGGATATTGGAGTACAGGGATGAGAGCCAAAGGTTAGATCAGTGTAGTCGCCTTTATGATTCTTCGGTTTCCAATGAAGGGTTTGAGGTTGATGCCAGCCACATTGTTCAGGTTCTTAACCTTTTCATCTTTTTTAATGTACACCTGAATTTGTGCTTGCTTTCTTTTCTGGTTTCATTTCTCTCTGAGTTGGGCTGCTTCTTTACCTTTCACTGATGGAGAAGATGAACATTAATTATGCAATTTATTTTTCTTGTGGTTGTTCGTTTCGCTTATTTGAACTTGTAGATTAATCTCAAATAGCATTCGTGGCATTTAACATGAAACTAGTATAGGTAATGAAAGTATTAAGCGACAAAAACTAGTTTGCTCCTGTTGTGAATATTTGGACTAGCTCAAATTCTAATATATTTTTACTTAATGATGTATTGTTTTGTCTCCTTTTGTGGAGGGAGTGGCCAAGTGGCTTATGTTTTACTTTCATAAGTGATGCAAATATGCTACCCCATGTATTGGGTGGCTGGTTGTATCTGGTCCATTATCTGAACTGTGAGTGGGATCAAATTGGGTCCGTTCGGTGAATACCAACAAGTTCTGAACTATTGGAATGGTTTCTTCCACCCTCATTAAGTGAGGGTGGTTAAAATTTGAAAAGTTATTTGTAAACCCGTTGATCTGAGAACAACTGGTTTTTAATTGGAGTTAAGTTATTATCTCCATGCAAGTTTTATGAGCTTTCAAGTGCAGAACATATCTAAACGTATAATTCTTTTAATCACTTGGTAGATCTTTTTGAGCAATGAAGCATTTCCCATCTGAATGATATAGATAGCAAATGAACAGTTTTGAAATCTTTCTGTTGTCCATTGGCCATTGCCAATTTTGGCGCTTAGCATTGGTGGATAAAATGGCATGGTTGTTTCAACAGGAACTTGGTGGAATCAGTAATGCCATAGAGCGGCAGAAAGCTTTGCTGCAGGAGTTGATGGCTACTGTGAAAGATATGCTAAGGTACACAGAGGTTGCTGTTCGTTCTTTCATGATGCTTCGTCCCCGGTTCCTTCATTCAAATGCAGGAAGTGCTTCAAATGCCACTGCACCATCCCAGGTTCCAGGAGCTACAACAACACCAGGCTCAATCGCTCAGCCAACTCCTACATCCATGGTACCAGTTTTTGATTTTTATTGCGGGCTGCCCAAGAAGCCATCGCCATTTCTACAGCATACTGTTGCTAGATTTGAGAAGTATTTAGGTGAGTGCCGCCAGTGGATTGAAGAGCTGGAACAACTGCTTTTTTTGAATTCTGACAGAAACTCTATCAACGCATCCTCATTGTTGCAATCTCTTCCCGAAGTCATGTCCAATGTGCATGGCTTTTTTGTTCATGTGGCTGCCAAGGTAGAGAAGATCTGTACTTTTATCTTTGTATTTTCATGTGCGAATTGGTTGTACATATATAGATGCATGCAACGTACATGATAATTTCAGTTGTACTTTGTCCTTGGTAACTAATACACATGCAAAGTAGCAAATATATCTAGTTGTTTGAAACTTTATTAATTGAAATTGAGTTGAGATCAGGATTTTTGATGTCTTATGTAGTTTTTGCCTTCAAATGCCCTTGATATCTTATGTTTAATGTAGTTAACATGCATTCATGATATGATCTTTCATTTTACTTATTTCACTCAAACTCTTAACAACCCCTCTATCCCCAATGAAAGAAAGGAGGAGGAATCTGACTTGTTGTATAACCATGTATTTCTTAGGTGGAGAGCATTCATCAATATATTGAGTCAATGAAAACAGCATATCTTGCCGATCAGCGCCGCAGAGGAGATGTTGGTGATCCTTTTCTTGAGGCTGATCGGAGGGAAACTGCCAAGCAAGAAGCTGCTGCTAAGAGGGTGCATCCAACCTTGCATTTACCTGCAAATTCACAGCAATCAACTCAGGTTGCCGGGTTGTTTGCGAACTCAGCAACTCCTGCAGTAGCTTCTGCCCAGCAGACACCTGCAGCAACGTCATCAGCTTCTTTGGGAGGTGGATTGTCTCTTTTTAGTACACCATCATCTGCTCCTGCTTCTTCCATGTCATCTTCTCTGTTTGCAACTCCAACCACAGGTGCTTCCATCCAATCATCCCTTTTCAGTTCCTCATCAGGATCTTTCTTAGGATCTGCATCCACTCTCTCTCTCTTTTCCAGTACCACATCGGCTTTTGGTTCTACTGCATCTCCTGGAGGTTCACTTTTTTCAACACCATTTGCTTCTGGTACCTTCTTATCCTCTGTTTTCCAAAATCAATTTTTATGTTCAAGTGATTTGATTTGGAATTCATGCTTTGAGTATCATTTTTGAATTACCACTGTGTTTTCACGTGGGTTGATGCATTTTGATCTAATTGTTTTTGTTGTCTGACTAAGTTTTTTTTTTCTTTTTCCAAGGTGCTGCAACAGGGTCTGGTGCTAGTTTTGGGGCTATATCTGTGAGTAAAACGTTTTCTTGGCTTTCAGTTTATTTTTGATCCTTTCATAATTGATCATCAAAACCATACTCGGCTTCGAAAAACTGTCGCATCAGTCCGTATTTTTACCTGGATCAATTATGTTTCTCTTATTTTAGCTAATTTATCCGTGTTGTTGCAGAAATCATCAAGGCCAAAATCTCGAACAACCCGGCGTTAAGTCACGGTTGCCTGAATATGGAAATCCTGAAGAAACTTTCTGTCTACTAAAATGATCCTTTGCATTTAAAGGGAGCTACACATTCCGTTTCTACAGTGTCTCTTCTCATGACCTCGTGTCTTTAGCTCTGGATTGGAAATATCGTTGTAGGTTTGTTCGTGATTTCCAGGAAAACAAAAGGTTAGCTTTATCAAATACCCTAAACCCATTTTCCTTTTTCAGCATTGATAAAGGTGCTACAAGATCCTTGTTACTGTAACATTGTAGAACGCATCATAGGTAGGATTTTTTGGAGTGAAATAAGATCGGAAAACCTCATTTCTATGAGTGAAGATATAAAAACATTGAGTAAATCAGTTATTAGTTCTGAATTTCTGGTTGTCACTTTGACCTTCCTTATTACAATGCTTCTAAACATGTTTTTTGCTGTATTTGTTGGATTATATTGCAAAATGTCAGGCAATGTATGAACATATTTATAAATTTCAGAAATATTTGAACATATTCCAGAGTTGAATCAAAAAGTTCCAAAATGGAAAAATACACTGGTTTTCATGGAAGAATGGATGCCCCTTAATGTTTGTTTAGCTGACAAATTACGAAGTCTTGGAAATCTAGTGGGAATCTATACTGTTTGGCGACTTGATTGTTGGATACTTGTAGGAATTTGCAACATTTATGTTAGTATCCTACTCGATCCATCCATATAATCCAATCGACGGTGGTTACGAGGAGAGCGTTTTTGAGGATGGTTTTGGGGGTGCATATTTTTTATTTTGTAGGTGGGAGGCTGGCTAGGTAGGAGGCATCATATGGAGGTGGCATGCACGCAGGCCAAGGGGAGTGGGGGAAGATAGTAACTCAAAGCCGAAGTTGGAACATTGTTACCAATACCGTTTCGTTATTGGTCGTATTACGAATCAGTTTATTTTTATTGTATCAATAAAAAATAATTATATTTGTTGCTGCATAATATAAATTTATAAAATATTTAAATTAATATAAATTTTAAATTTAATGAATATTAAATATAATTATTTATAAATTTAATAAATATTAAATATAATTATTTATAAATTAAATTTTTATTAAAAAATTTAATTTTATTATTTGATTGATATTAATTTTTTTATGTTTAATGAAATTTTAAAAAAAATATTATATATAATTGATAAATATTTAATATATAAAATTTATTTAATTTTAATTATTAAATATATAAATTAAAAATATATTAATATTAATATATATTAAAAAATAATGTGTTTATCCATACGATCAACTTATCTTGACTTTGGACCAAATCTTAGCACAGAGTTCGGTCAATTCTTAGTAGTACTCAGAAAATCTAGATCAAAAATTGCGTCGCGGATCCTGTCTCAAAAAATGTATTTGGTTAATTTTTTTTTTTTTTACAATTTCAATCTGATTTTTAAATTAAAGAAAAAGGATTTATAGTGATTCGAAGACATGATTAGGTTACGTGTGAGACAAATTTTCTATGCAAAATGGTCGGGGACCAAGAGAATCATAAAAGGCTGCAAATTTTGCTTTTGTTA
>JBBYHO010000493.1:2867-14585 GCA_038382025.1 Adansonia gregorii | reverse complement strand
TATAAAATAAGAAATGTAATACTAATTATAAATAATTTCAAAATAATATGGAATTATAATTAAATATTAAAAAATTAAAACCAATCATAATCAAGACTTTAGTTAACATGTAACTAAGAGGTACTAATTGTTCGGTGTCATGAGAGGATTGATCCTCATGTAACTAAGAGGTACTAATTGTTTGGTGTCATGAGAGGATCGATCCTTACTTGTGATTGTAAGGGACTCTCGAACCCTTTCACATTAACTATAGTATAAATGTAGATCTCAGAGCTTGTTTTTGAAGGTCTTGTAACCCTTGAAATAAGACCATGATAGTTGACCAATCTCATTTAGCCAAAAGTAGATTGGTGGCAACTCTGAATTATTTGGTCATTTCGTAATGACTGTCTAGGGCAAAATTGGACATGTGATTTGTTCGACAATTTAATCTTGTCTCAATACAAGAAAACAAAATTTATTTGTTTAAGTCGATCATGTTGGATTTGCGTTCGGCATGCCTGACACTTTTTTTAAATAAAAAAATGCCAAATTTTAAGGTCTAAAATTACCCTTGACTTAATTCAATTATCACATGAAAAACCTAAAATCTTATGATCTTTTCATTTTGGATCATCCAATAAATGAATTAAAAAATGACCTAATTTGCAAGTAAATGAAATAAGGCCTATAAAATTAAATACATGCGTGAATGGACCTAATTTTATTTAAAAGAGATCCAATATGGTCTGGCCTTAAATTACATAATTTTGAAGCAAAATGGCATAGAGTTTCCAAATCAATGCCAAGGTATCAATACAATGCCATGATATGTTGATACCTTGGCCTAATGTATCATTACATTTAGGCAATGTATCAATACATTAGTGCCAAAAACTAAAGTTGGCATTGCCTACCCCTTGTACTTGATATGGGGTATCAATGCAAGCCTTCTAATATTTAAAAATTTTGACCTTAGAGCCGAGGTGTTAATAACCGAGGGTAAGGCATTAACACTTTTGGTAGATTTTGCATGTTTTGTTCCATTTTGGCTTCCTAATCAGTCTTAGCTTAGTTTAAGATTATCTATATTAGTCTCAGGCATGAACAAATGACCTTAGTGGTGATTAAGACACTTGAATGTAGTTCATAGAAGTTTGAACTAAATTAGGTATCTATAAGGGGTGTTTTAGTATTCTCGTGTTATTTTTAACCTTAAGTCTTGTTTTAGCATTTTCATACCTAAATTGAACCTTCTAGGGTAAATTTAGTCATTTCGCACTAAAATCGAGTTTTTATGGTCATGCTAGCATTTTGATACCCAAATCAAACCTCTAAGGCTATTTTAGTCCTTTTTCATTCAAATCGAGTATTTAGGGTTATTTTGGTGCCTTCATGTCAATATCAAACCCTTAGGGTATTTTTAATGTACTTAGGTTAAAATAGAGTTGTTAAAGTAATTTTATTAAATAATATGAGTTTTAATAGGCAATATCCTCGATTTAAAAATAGTCATAGATTTCTTCTAGCATATGGAAGGGGTTTCATCAATTATTTTAATGATAATACACCTTTTAAAAATAGTAAATTGGAATTTTCCCTAAGATTTCAAGAAATAAAACTTTTGTATTCTTCCAAGCTTTCAAGGGGAGTAGGGAAACCATTTTCTTTTCCAAAGTTAATAAAAAAAATATTCTCATTTACTCTTAAAGGGAATCATAATATTAGTAATAAATAATTTGATGCTCCTTTTAGCTTCCCAAATGAATAGCAATTTATAAACATCAAGATTAGCCGAGATAAGTTCAAAACTAGAAGGTCAATTTTGAAAGGAGATCAATTTTCAAAGTTGACCTCCAAATAAAAATCGACACCTTAGGATATTTCTAGATGTCTCGACATTTCTTCAATATGATATCAGTAATTCCATGAGAGGTGTTGAAAATCCTTGTATCTTGCTTTAGACTGTTCGTTTTGGGTTTTCATCCTAGAGCTTTATTCTTTCTTTCTTTTTTTTTTTTTTGCTATGTTTTCATTAATATTTTCACAATGCACGTAAGATTTCGAAAGTTCTGTAAATCATAGAAGAGACCGAAGCCTCATTAATTTTATTAAAATTTCTCAAGGAATAAACCCCTCAGTTGAAATAACCATGCTTGAACAAAATAGTTATTTCAAGGCACATAAATTTAATCAGAATGAAAAATAGCAATTTTAAGGCTAAAATAAGTCCTAGCTTAGTAGTGCTTGGTGAAATTGATGTCTGCCTATAGAGCTTTCTTCTTGTATTCTCGCTTCTTTGTTCTAATAATATAGAAGTCCCATATTTTGAGAAAGTCAAATAACAATATTAACGAAATACTGATCAATCTAATATAGTATTCGAAAATACAAAACAAAATAAAATACAAATTGCCCCACTATTATGTACATCATTTATTAGGATTGATAATTTCATTATAATATGCAAATTTTTCCTTTTTTTTTTCTTAAAGGAAAAAAAACTAATCTGCATTATCAAATAAACACTAAAATACTAAAATTTGAAAAAAATCCTGTAATAAAAATTGAAATAAGAACACAACCAATTTTATATCATTCACGTTAGCAATAATCAAATAAACTAGTAAAATTGATGAAATTTATTTATCCAAGAAAAACAAAAATGGAAAGAGAAATTCTCGAAAGTGGGTCAAATCTCCTTGGATGCTCCAGCTCCAACTTATACTTACAAAAAAAAAAAAAAAAAAGAACCAAATAGATTAAAATTAAAATCAACATTTTAGTGAAAATTTTGAAAAATTTAAAAGAAATGGACAACTCAGAGTATACAATCTTGGTGTTTTAGATTTCATTTCTTTCAAGCTCTGAAATGGAATTAGTACCTAAGCCCTTTAAAATTTTTGAAGAAAAAGTAAAATTGAAAGGGAAAAAGGTCCATCTTATGACAAAGTGTCAAGTACCAGTCTAATACTCATTAATAACAGGTCTATCTCATAGAGGCAATGTCATCCATTAGAAAGTAATGGAGTTGTTATGGAAAATTTTCCTTCCTCGAATCGAAGGCACTCTGACATTGCGAATGGCAAAATCGGTGTATTAGTGTATTAGTGTCATTTAAGATTATAAATTTAATATAAATATAACTTTTATAGGACCAAAAGTAAATTTGTCATTGTGAAATAGATGAATATTGAGTTTTGCCAATAGTAGTGTGGCATGGTAGTAGAATGTTAGGCTCTTGGTTCTAGTAATTAAATTTAATCGTAATAGCTTCAAATACACAAAATTTAGGAAAAAAAAGAATTATTGAATTTTATCATCATATATTTTTTATGATTTTTAAACCAAAATGAATGAAAATAAAATATTTCATCAGTATATCTAAAATAAGTTTTGAACTAAGCGTAAATATTTGACATGTAACAATTTTTTTTTGTAAAATTTTAGTAAATATTTTTTCCAAATATTAAATTTAAAATTATTTCTTAAAAATTATTTCAATTTCTCAAACATAAAGATATTCAACCAAAAAAATTGAAAGAGAAAAAATTAAGCAGATATGACAAAAAGTATTGTGAACATTTTTTACAAAAGATAGTCAAATTCTCAAAATTTATTTATCAAATCCACTAACATTTTCTTTGCTTTTACTTTTTTCTGTTTATTTTTATTAAATATATTTAAATGTTTCATACTTGAAAATATTTATTTTTATTTAAAAATTTATATGAATAAAAAGCAACTTATTGTTATATGACACATCAGGCGTACAATTTTGCTACTTGTAAAAATATCCATGTAGCCTATCTATGGGCTTCGTTCGATGCAAGCTGAGATAGGATGTTAATGGCTTTTATGTTTGTCCAAGCCCAACTAAAAATATAGGTAACATTTTTTAACAAGACTTAACCCAAAACTATGAAAAGGAAACCCAAGCTTGGCCTAACCAACTCAAATCCCACTTCTACTCAACATTTCCTCGATGTCCAAATCTTATTTTTGCCAAAAAACTTTATATTGACCTTTGTGAACTTCAATCTCATTATCCATTTCAAAATATACGAAAGGACCTCCTAAGTTTTGCCTTCACCATTTTGGAGATAAGGTTTTGATGCTGATGATGTTGATCTTCATCCTCATGCTGGGAATAGCATGCAGACACATAAAAAACACTTAATAAGAAAGAAATAGGAGAACACAAATTTTAGCGAGCTCTCTGGCCTATGTCTATGATCCTAAAAGGGCGAAAACAACATCACTAATCAAACTTGCAATTGTTGCATTAATAAAACTACAAACCCTCTTTATAGATAACTTGTAACTTTCATACGAATGAAGTTACAAACCCATAACAAACAAACTACATATCCTCTTCCCACAATGAAATCCTATAGGGTTTACATATCTATCATTAATTTTAAAGGTCAAGACCTACTCTTTATTTTTAAAGACAATTACTTGGTCACTAAAAATTCTTAATGACTAAGATTTCTTTCCTATTAAAAATATTTACTAATGAAATAAACTTAACTACCAAGAAATCTACAACCAATAGAATTTTACCAAAATCTAAATTGATTTCCAATTTGAATTTGAGTCAAATACCTAACAATCTCCACCTTGACACAAATTCCACCAAAACACTAGCCTTCAAGTGATTTTGACTCCACATGATCGAATTACCCTTGAATGCCCCTTCTTAAAAGGACTTGTTTATCAATGTTGCTTGCCTCTAAAGATTATTAGCTAGCAATATCCACCCAAGATATACACCACCAGATTAATTTAGGAATCGGTACATAGCTTTACGTATAGCAAATCTCCTCTTGCATTTGTCCAATCTCATGATCATAATCCACAACAATAAATTCCCCATTGAAACTGAATAATCACCATTAGTCATGACCAAATTATGATCTCAAACTGTAGACCTAATACTAGTTGTTAGGAATGGTGATGACCCATAAAAAAAATCATCAAGAAAGATATATGAGAACATAGTTTAGTCCCTTTGGTCTATGTCCTAAAAGAGATCACTAATCAAACTTTCTAGCTTTTGCACAAATAAAGCTACAAGTCCTCCTCACAAAAAACTTATAACTTTTGCACAGATAAAGTTACAAACCCTCTAACATATGACTAGTTGCTTTTGTATAGAGAAGCTATAAACCCTCTTCCTATGATGAGATCTCATAAGGTTTACATCTCTCTTATTAATTCTAAAGGTCAAAGCCCCTGTTATATTTATAAAGATAATTACTTGGTCACCTAGAATTCTTATCACTAAGATTTCTTTTTTATTGAGAATACTTACTCATTATAGAAACTTAACTATCAAATAATCTGTAACTAATAAAATTTGACTAGAATATTCCTAATTTGAATTTGAGTCAAATACTTCACAACTTATACTCTCTTTCTTCAAGTTAGAGAAAAAGAGAAATAAAGAGACAACAATGTTTGTTGTTTTTAAGTTTTAAGCTGTTGTTTTGAGACAAGATGTGATTATGGCTTGTGGGACTTTGAGAATGAAACATAGGCAGGGTTAATGTTTAGGGTATTCAAGTAAATACATATATTATTATAAATTATAAATTTATATTATAGAATATAAATAATAATTCCTAATATATATTCAGGATAGGCTAGGTCGAGTTTAGGCTTAAATTTTTTACCAAAGAGGCTTAGCTAGTGTGTTTAAAAATTTGTCCAGATCCACTTTTTAGGTATAATATTTTGCCCAAATCCTTTTGAATATCGAATGAGTCTTTAGATTTGGGCAAATGACTTAACCCATGGACAGATCTATAATCATGTTTAAAACTTTTTAAATTATTAATAAAGTATTTTATTTTTCATTAATTTTGCCGCAAGAATAACCAAATTAAAAAGTAAATAAAAATGGCATAACAATATTTAATGAAATTAAAATAAAGTGTCAAAATTTAATATTCAAGAATATGGTGGGACGTATATTAGCCAGAAGGATATTTTAATTATCCTACATATCTATAATGCGTTTAAAATATATATAATACTCTATGTACTATTTAGACAATAATAAACATCTCACTAGCACCACAACATAATATAAATTTAAGCAAACAATAATAAACCAAATTGGAAGTCAACCTGAAAAGGCTTTTAGTTTTCGGTTCAACCAATTGAATCGGCCAATTCAATAATAATGAATATTCCTTAAGTTTTAAAAAATAAAAATAAATAAAAAAGGAAAAATCTATAAAGCTCATAAAACTTCCCAACTAGTATGGAAATCAATTGCAAGAACAACAACAATTGCTAAAAAAACACATGTAACTTGGATCATGGCATTTAGCGATGAGAACTCAATTTTAGAATTAGGGAAGATAAATGAAAAAAAAAAAAAAGGAGAAAAGTAGAAAACAAATTCTAACAATTGGATTGAACATAGAATTGTAGAAACGAAGCTCCTATGCAACCAAAGCAAAACTGAAAATCAAGAAGAATACTTTGGAACTCTAGAAGTGGAACGAAATGAAGTATAAATGAAATAATCAAACTGGGAAGAAAAATGCCCTTTATGGGTTACAAGAAATTTGATTTTATTTGGGCTTAAAATTAAAATATATATTGGGTTTCAAATATGTTTTGGTTTTTCTGGTCTTTCAATAAATTTGGGCTTAAATCACATTTACAGCTTAGACGATGAAAGTCATTGAAATATAAAAGAATTTTAACCTAAGCCCTAGATATACAGATGCCTTTTTCTTCCTTCTTTAAAATTTTGTCTTCTTTCTTTGTTGAAGCAGTAAAGCTGAACCAAGAAATAAAAGACTTCCAGTTTGAATTTTTTCTTCTTCAATCACTGCCATCTCTCTTATTTCCATGCAAATGGAACATATTTAACTTTCTCACCCTGCTTACTCTTGAGCAATCAATAGGATTTTGTCTTTTGATACAAAAGAGAAAAAACCAACATTTTATTCTAGTTTTAGTGGGTTTTTTGTGGTTAACCAATTTTCTGTTACTAGTTAATTATTGTCAATCGTTTTAGAAATTTTTAGTTATTTTAATATGATTGAGCTATTTGTTCTACTCCAATTTTTTCATTATTGCATTCAAAGGCATTTTATTCTTGCGGCTTAGAAAATTGCTAGGCTTTATCATTTCATTTTTCTTTTTCCCTGGCACTATTAATTTACTTGCCATGAGTCATCTTTTAGGGCACAATTAGCCCATGCTAAAAAAATGCCTAATATTTGTTTCTTCATATTCAATTCATATCCAATAGCTGCTTGTTGAGAAAGGGGTTATTTTAATATGATTATTCCAAGACAAAATGGCACGTCCAATAGGTCATTATTAAGAAACAGTGCTGTTGATACAAGTATTGTTGGACTGTGCTCACTATAAGGTATTATTCACTTTGAAGCAGTGCGCAGAATGTCTTCACGATTTTGTCCTTTGAGAAAATGAGCCTCGATAAGAGCGTATGGCCTTTGCTTTATAAGCCACAGTCTATATCCTTGACTAATCGATGTGGGATTGTTGTTTTGCCCCAACACTAGCCCCCAGGCAAGGGTATGGACTATGTAAGTCGAGTGGGCAAATTCGGTCATAGATTGAGTGGTCAAGTTATCACTGTATAAGTTATAGATCAAGTGAGCAAGTTTGCTACTGTGTAAATTATAGATTGAGTGGGCAAGTTTGCCACAATATAAACCATAGATCAAGTGAGCATGTTTATATGCCAACTTTTGTGTAAATCGAGTGGGCAAGTTACTATTGTGTAGCTCGTAGATCGGGTGAGCAAGTTATTATGGTGTAAGTTGTAAATTGAATGGGCAAGTTACCACCGTATCAGTTGAGTAGGCATGTTTATATAGTAACTAGATGTTATCCGTTTATATGCTTGAATGTGATTTCGGTTATGAGTCTATGACTTGACAGTTCCCACAGACAGTACCATTGTTGATGCAAAGATTGTCAGACAATGCCCACTATGAGGTATTGTCCATTTTAGAACAGTACAAAAACTGTCCTCAAAGTGTTGTTCTTTAAAAAAAAGCGCCTCAGTGAGACAATAATACTACATCCATTAGTCAAGAATATGGATTATGGCTTATAAAGCAAATGATACCCTTCTTCGATTGAGATACCTTTTCTCAAAAGACGAAACCGTGAGGACAATCTATGCGGTGTTCCAAACCGAACAATACCTCATAACAAACGCAGTCCAACAATCCTTACATCAACAAGTGCTTCAACAAGTGCTTCATCATGAGTCTACAAGTTTTTCAAATCTATCTTTTTTTTTCATTTTCAAATCACCATTTTTAGATCTAAGACCTTTTTCTTCATTTTCAGATCAAAGCTCTCTCTCTTGCGCTTCTTACAATTTTTCCCCTTTTTTTTATATAAAAAAAAATTGAACATCTACTTTTCAGATTTAAGCCCTTTTCTTCATTTTCAGATCGAAGCTTTCTCTCTCTCGCTTCTTACAATTTTTCTTCTTTTAAAAAAAATCAAAATTTATCCTCTATTGTCTCAAATTTCTCTCTTAAGACCCTAATTTTTACTCAGATTCATCTTTATCAGTATCAACCTTGTGATTTCTTCATGTTTAGTTGCACACTTGTCTTTTGGTCTCGCATTTTGATTTTGCTTTCTTGTTTTCCATTTTGATTTGTGATTGTGACAGATCGAGCACCTTTAAGCATTGGCTAGGAACTGGATATTAGGGATAAATTGATCACATCTCAAAAAGCTAACACTTGATTTGTCATATACAGCGGAGACATCACTCGAGTCTACAATTTCCTTCTTTGAGGCAATTTGGAATTTGCTGGAAACTTTGCGAAGCCTTTCTTCATCTGATTTCTCATATAAGTTATCTGCTTCACAATTACATCGAATTCATTAGATTTATTTTCTAAAGTTGTTAATTTTGATCACAGATGAATAACACTTTTAAATAACTTTGATTATAAATATTATACACTTTTGATTAACTTTGATCATATACGTTATACATTTTTGTTTAACTTTGATCAAACTTCTTAAGGTTGTCGAACCAATTAGTTTACTCATTCTCCAAAAAGAGAGTTATTATGTTACAGCTTGAATTTTTTTTATTTCATATGCTAAAGCTGGAAATATCTGAGCTTATGGTTCAGTGCAATTTGGGGGGAAAAAAAGCATAAAAAAACTTTCAACAGCAGTTTTAAAAACCAGTAAAACTCGTATTTTGATTACACAGCCTTGACAAACGGAGGCTTTTAGCAGCGTCTTAGAAGTGCCAGGAAAAGTATCATCGGAAAACACACAAACTATTGCAATGTCAGTGGACAGACCACTGGAATGTTTTCACTGGCATTTGCCTAGCTAACGATCAACCAGTGGTTAGAGAATCGTCGGTGAAACTATTAGCGATAATTTTTTTGGCTCTTTACCGGTGCTTATAAATGCCGGTGAAACTGACTATTCTTTTGGTGCGATGGCTCCCTAAGAAATAGTAAAAAGTTTATCCCTTGTATGATGGAAATAAAAAGCGGAGGAAATAGAAGAACTAAAAAAATACAGATTTAATTTTTTTTTTTTTCAAATGCAATTTATTCGTCAAAAGGAAGCAGAGAAAGCCTACTACAGATCATAAGTCACAAACTAGCAAATATTTTGAGCTTGTTTAACATTGTTTAATCAAAATTTTATACTTATTTAATATTGAATTGACAATGAAATATAACTTTTAATTTTAAAAGTTATGCTAACGATGCTAATATGTTAACCTATTAAGTGCAGTATTTAATGCTTAAGGGCTACGAACTAAAAGGAGATCGACCAAACTCTAAAAAAGAAGTTTTGTTTTTTTAACAAAATACGCAATCATTAGTCATAACAAGAATACATTTTCCTCCAATAATTAAGCAACCAAAATTTTGATGAAGTACTGAAAAAAGAAAAAGAAAAAAAAGAGAAAGAAATACAATTTAAAATCGAATTTGCTGTAACGGACAACCTCGAATAAACTTACACGCTTCCATTAACACATTCAGAGCATTAATATTACAAACAATTTCACATTAAATTCAGTTACCAATCATTGGAATCTGTCCCAAGAAGCTTCCAATCATTTTTCTTTTCCAAAATAAATAATACACGGAAGAACGGATTAATGAGTGAGAACTGTGGTCAAAGCTGTTCCCTCGACGGTATTTGAGCTGCAAAGAAACCTGCCTTTCAAATCTCAAGTTGTCTAAGAAACTTAGCTATGAACATCTCAGCTCTCTCATCAATATCAACCTCCGACTGATAACTTGTTGTCCGAGCCAGTCTCCTAGAATAAGAACCCGAATCATCAGAATCATAGTCGTCCACACATCCCCTCGAACCTGGCCTATCCGTGAAGCTCAGCCTCCGGCTGCTCGGATTAGCATCAAGCATGGAAGAGATACGCCATCAACTCATATTGAAATTTAGAACGAATTTTAGCTTCTTTACGGCCCTCCTCAGACGGCTCAGCAAAGACCGGTGTTCCATGGTATAAATTAAAGAAGCGAGCATTATAGGTCGATAATTGAGTGTTGCAAGGTTGAAAGTTTAATGTGTTTTGCAAGGCTTAATATGTTGATAGAAGATAAGATGAATGAATGTAGGAGGCTTCATACGAAGAGTTTGAGGAAGGTGCTGGGTCAGTTTGGAAGCAAAACAAAATTGCGTATATAAATGGAGTACCGTCTAAGGGTGACTGCAACAAGTTGGATTTTTATGCGACATTATCAGTTATATTTGGTCAAGAGTTTGATTAATTCCATCAATATCATTGTCTTACTCCCTGCTTCTCAAGTTTGTTAATCCTTCTCTAATTTTTGGAAATTTAGAAAGTAAATTGATTTTGGAGCATAATATTGAGTTTTATTTTTTTTATTTAATGTTTCATAATTTTGGAAGTAAAAATGATAACAATAATGGTAATATTGTTTAACCATTCAAGTAAGCATATATAAGCATGACAAGGGAAAGTCCTTCAACAAAGTATAAACTCGATAAACGTTGCGAGAACCCTAGATTTCATCGCTATAGAAACGTTAATTGTTCTATGCGAGTGAGCAATGTATATATGTGGAGTTTAAATCGACCCAATGAAAATATCTTTTTTTATATAATTTATGAATAATTTTTTGATATACTAATAGTAAGTATTTTAAATTCATAATAAGATTTAAAACATTACCATGTATTTTGTATGTATAATTAAAAAAATAAAAATAAATAAATATGACATATAGCGATATTTTTATTTATTTGTAAAATTAAAAAAATTTACTACTAATCAAACATGAATAATATATTAGCAGAAATTGTTTACCAGTGGCTTCGCTTGTTTGCACTTACAATTAAAGTGGTCTACGTCTAGCGGCATCTTAAGAAGTGTTGGCAAAGAGTTCCTATCAATTTTTCCATTTTTTTAATCAAAATTCCTATCAACTTTTTCTAATTTGTTTGTTGATACCACTAAAAAAGTTGAAATGGGATATATATATATATATATACACACACACACACACACACACGAGCACCAAAATTTTTTCAAGTGAATGCTAATCAAAAGTTCAAGTAATATTTTAAAGGGAAAAAATTATTTTTTTCCTTGTGCTTTAGTCGAACGATAAAAAATTTTATGTTGACATTTATGTCTTTGAAGTTTTATTCTATTTATACAAAATTATACCGTTACACTTTTCAAATAAAAAT
>JBBYHO010000414.1:0-10404 GCA_038382025.1 Adansonia gregorii | reverse complement strand
CTAATTATTTATTATAACAACTATAAATTATAAAAATTTATAATTTAATAACCAGTTTGTGATATTCCACAAAACTTGAAAACAAAAAACCTGCCAGTGCTATTTGAGTTTACTTTAATATAATTTTTATAGATTAAAAATTGATTTTCTTATTACTAATTATTTATTATAATAACTACAAATTATAAATACTTATATTTTAATAACCAATTTGTAATTTTGTCCCGAAACTTGAAAAAAAAAAAAAACTACAGGCGTCAACTTGGTGTTAAATTATTTGGGTGACTTTAATATAATGTTTATAGATTTACAGATCTATAGATGTTCATAAATTTATAGATACTAAAGTGTGACCTCGGTTTTGCTGGTGCTGTTTTGCTTTTACATTTTGTAAAAAGAGAATAATTTTAAAAATTATAATAATAATATTAATAGTTTACTGTTAGTTATTTTATATTTAGTTTTTATAATATCTTAACATATTATAATATAAATATAATCATATAATATAATATGAATAGATGAATCTATTAAAATTTACATAAAATAAATTATTAATATATCAAAATTTATATATAAATATATAGTACTTTGAATATAATTGTAACATGAAAAAACACAAAAATGATAACATCTGACACATAAATTGAGAGTTATTAAAAATACAAATATAACATAAAAAAATAATTAAAATATAATGATATGAAAAGTCAAATATATTAAAATCTACATAAAACGAATTATTAAATAGTCAAAACTTATATAAATATATAAAGACTTGAATATGATTATGACTTAAAAAATTAAATGAACGCTATGACACATGGTGCAAAATCAAGAGTCATTGAATAATTTCAATAAAACTTAATAATTTTAAACATTATATAGTCATATGAAACGAACATAAAAGATGAAAAAAATAATTAAAATATGATATAAATAAATTATTAATTGTTCAAATTTATATAAAATATATAGTATCTTATATTTAATTATGATAAAAATAAATACAGCATAACTATACAAAATAAAAAAATCTCAGAAAAATAAAAGAAAAAGAAAATAGGTTGTCATGTGTTAATTCAAGTGAAAAATCCCCCCGTATTGCATTAATGTATAACTTGAAGGTTAACCCGGTTTCGTTCAAGATATTTTAATATTTTATATATAAAAAATTTTAAAAAATAATAATAATACTAATAATTTATTATTAATTATTTTATAATATTATTTTATGATTTTTTATTTGTGTGCTTTCGTAGGAGTAAATTTTTTATAAATAAATTTTTAAAAATATTTAATTTTTTATCTTAATATATTATAATATAAATCTAACGATATAATAAGAATAAACAAATATGCCAAAAATTAACTAAAAATAAATTTTTAACATGTTAGAATTTATATAAATATATGATATTTTGCATACGATTATGACATAAAAAAATAACATAACAAAACACAATAATATATGACACAAAAGTGGAAGTTACTTGAAAATTATCAATTAAACTTAATAATTTTAAATATAATATAATTATACAATACGACATGAAAAATAATAAAAATATGACACAAATAGATAAATGTGTCAAATCTATATAAAATAAATTATTAATATGTCAAAGTTTATATAAATATATAATATATTGAATCGATTATAATATGAAAAATAATATGAATATGATGACTCGTGGCACAAAATTAGGAGATATTGAATAAGTGTCAATTAGACTAGACAATTTCGAACATCAAATAATTATATAACATGGACACAATATAAAAAATAATAAAAATATAATATAACATAAATAAATAAATATGATATGAATACATAAATACGTTAAAATCTATGTAAAATAAATTATCAATCGATTATAATTTATATAAACATATAATATTTTAAATTCAATATAACACAAATAATAATCCAAACACAACATAATATGTAAAAAATTAAATAAAAATCTGAAAAATGAAAAAAAAGGAGAGGGTTGTCACTTGGGATCAAAGGAGCACTCTCTAGAGATTACTTTAATCCATTGCTTGTAGACTAGCGTTGAGAACCTCGCTAATGCTAGGGTTTTTAATTTTTAATAAATTTTTAACTAATAATAAAAACAATTTTAAATTAAATTTTATTAAGTTATAATTATTTATTTAATTTTTCTTTTTATATTCTAATAATATTAATATTTATCTATTATATTATGTTAATTATGGTAATTAAATTTATAATAATTGTCAAAGAGCTCATGCGAGTTTTAAATTAACATGCAAGTTAATATGCAAATTAATTATTTTAAATATATTATTTAAAAAATAAAAAAAATTATTTTTTCAGAGCTTCCAAGGCATCTTTGAGTGATGGTTGTTCTTCAACAAGAGTTAGAAATAGTCGTCCAAAGGAATAGAATTGTAGAAGAGTGGGATCTACCAAAACTAACATACTTAGATATGATTGTAAAAGAAAGTCTAAGGTTGCATCTGGTTGCATTGTTCCTAGCTCCACGCGAGTCCATGGAAGACATCGCTATTAATGGATATTTCATGCCAAACAAGTCACAAATCTTAGTAAATACTTGGTCCATGGCCCGAGGTCAAAATGTCCGGTCTAAAAATGCTGAAGAATTTTTCCCAAAAGATTCATTGATATCAACATAGACCTTCAAAGACATGATTTGCAACTCACCCCATTTAAATCAGGTCGTAAGGGATGCCCTAGAATGCAGTTGCCCTGATCAATATGTGTTTGGTTTAAGCTCAATTAGGCCATTGCTTTGAGTCGGGGTTACTTGATGGAATGTTGCCTAATGAACTAGACATGAGTGAAAAGTTTGCCCTTTCATTGCCTAGAGCTAATCATTTGTTTGCAAAGCTAACTTATCATTTACTTGATTAAATAATGTAGAATTAGGGCAGATGAAATTGAAAAACATAAATTATATGATTAGTTTCTATACCCAACCACATGATTTATTCTGGCCAATGTACGGCCGTCACACTGACAACTATCTAGCTTCATTTATTAGTTCCAAGTGTTAGGAAAATAATAAAGAAAAAAACTAAAGATGGACATTGAAGAATGAAAAAATATTTTTTTTAAGGTTTTATAATGTCTACAGGATACAATCAAGCCATAAACTTTTAAGTATAATAGTGAAATTAATGGAATAGAAAAGTTTCATTTGTAAGCAACTTGTCTGTTAAGTAAAAGTTGTATTCTCGCAATAAATTTTTAGCTAAGTGTTATATCTTTACATAACAACTCTTTTTTATGCAATTGATAAAAATAATAATTTTTCAAATTATTAGTTAATTATTTTAAAAATTAAAAAATAGTAATGATAACAAAAAAAATAGCATCATCGATTTAAGCTCAAGTGCTAATTTTTGACATTAAATAATTAATAGCCTCCTAGATAAGCCCAATAACAATTTAGGCTTGTTAAGGCAAAGCTATGAGTGGACCTATAAGACAATAAAGATGAGAGAGGCCTGGAGTAGAATTTTAGAGGAATACTCCGATGCTTAAGTCAGTAAAAGGGTTATGAAGAAAGAATGAAGAACATATGAAATAATTCTAATAGCTCTTACCTTAGGAGTGTTGCTGTTACCTCTATATATAAGCTTTGATAGAAGTTCTACTTGATCTGGAACTCTAAGGTGGTAGAGATTTGATGGCAATCAAACTTATATGATCTTATAGAGATTGAAGTTATCAAACTATTCTCCAATGCTTATCTTCTCAAATAGATCATTCTTAGTGACTAGGTGATGAGAGGATATAACTAGGCTAAAGCATTTTACTCAATTATTCAATTTAATAAGAACAAAATATTATAAATGATTTATTTTTGACTTTTTTATTTAATGTGATTATTTTTTCTCCTCCATACAAACTACCAACACTGAGTTTGGCATTGAACAATTGGTTCAATCTTGTAATCCATATGGACCCACAAGATAATTAAAGGCTGCCACCTTGGTGGACTGTGTTTAAGGGATGAGTTGAATTTTCACTCTCCATGTGAGATGGTAACTAAAAGAAAAATATCAAATATTCAATATTATTTAGTTTAATTTTTGTAGAATAAGATATTAAATTTAAAAATTATGGAATTCTTTGAATACTCTATATCTAGATTAACATTTATTTTGAATTTGACAGTCTTACAGTCCTTTTTTTTTTACATAACAATTTTTTAATTTGAAGCTTAATTTGATATGCCTTTAAAAAAAATTGTTTGACACTTGGCACTATGCACTGTATTTTTTGTGTAGCAATAAAATTTGTCAGTTATTTGTTAGATTCCACTACTTTGTTCTACACTTGTATGCAATGATTAAAACTTGGTTTAACCGATCAAAAAATTGATAAATCCAATGATTCGATGATATTAACCTAATAAAAAAACAAAAAACTAATAAAAATTAGAGAAAAACAAGAAACTAGGATTCAAAAAACCACTTAAAACCCAATAAAACCGATATCCCATCATGTATGCCAGCTTTATCTGTAACAATTTAAATATAAATGTACCTCTAGTTATTATTGATCAAATAAGAACGCAATCTTGCTCTAAGTACATGAAAATGAACACCCCATATAAGCCTTCTAATCTATATCCTTTTCTTGATGATTGCCTTATGATGGTACACAGACATTTTATACAGACTAGACTAAAGACTTATACTAGAAGACTGATTAGAGTTATATCCTACTATCAAGGAATCTGTATTCTAATTAGTTACTAAAGCAAAGTTTAACTCTTATCACTAGAGTAGTTAAACTGAATTAGGATTTACTTTATAGTTTCACCTTAATAATTTGATTTAATTATCTTAGTCCATTTATTATTATGTGAGCCACATAAAGTCCAACATTCTCCCACTTGACCTATATGATAAACCAAGAACTCGAATGGGTGATAATTAAATCTAAAACTTTAACATAGCCATAAGTTACTCTAGCCCGACTCTCACTCAATTAAAGATTTCATATAGCAGAATCATGGCGTTGGCATTCTAAAACGAATATTCCTTTCCATGTATTACAATGCATGATCATCTCTAAAAAAGCACTTTATGAGATAATACTTTATGAATGAATTTTCTATAATCATTCAAGGTCCACTTAACATGTAATCTTATGTGCACAAACAGAAACATGTCCATAAACACTAAGAATGTAAAATAAACACAATCAAAGAAGCCAAAATACATATTGATAAAATTTAATTAGCCTTAAATAATCCACATGAATTTTAAATTGTTCTATCGATAATGCTTTAGTCATAGGATGGCTATCATTAAATTTATACTAATATGTTTGATATCCACTTCTTGTTTCTTTTTAGAATCTCCAATAACAAGCTACTTTACATTTATTTGTTTGCTGCAACTCTCACTTTTATCATTCTTAGAAAAGCATACTACATAAGAGTTGTCATTATAGATCTTTAATGGCTTTGTTGACAACTCTCAAACTAAAAATAAAATATCTCAACCTTATTGCCTCTGATATTACTTTATAACATAATTCCTTTGGCAGCTTTCATAGTCCACAGCCAAAATTACTTTAATATCTGCCAAGCACTTCTACTATAGACCTTATGTCAAGTTTCGTATTATATATAAGGCTCCAATACTATATGCATATGTGATACCTTTTATATGCTATTTTTCTAAATTATTTGGAGATATTGACTTAGATTAAAATATCTCCTTCATAATTTATACCCTTATAGGTGAATAGCTTTGCATCCTATTTTTTCCCAAAACTATCCTGATATAAGCTTCATGCGATAGATTTAATGTCTTTTCAGACCTATCTTTATGAATATTTATGCATATGACATATAAAGTTTCACTTAGATTCTTCATATCAAAGTTTGAAGGAAAAAAAACTTTTGTCTCATGCAACAAAGCCGAATCACTTTTGGAAGGAGTATATCAACAATATATAAGACAAAAATTATGACTTTACTCTCACTAACTTTAAAGTATAAATAATGATCAACATTTTAGTAGATGTTAAACTTTACATACCATTGGTGGGATGCTTGTTTTAGTCTATGTATTGATCTTTTAAAAGAACTTTCAAGTAGAATCATGTATACCTCTTCTCAAGATCCATATTCAAGTAAGTTGTTTTTACCACCATTTATTGTAACTTTCAATAAAAAAATAAGCTACAAAAGCTATGATCTAATTTTTTTAATGAAGAAGGTAATGTTGAATGATATTGGATTAGACTTATGGTCAATGGTTTCACTCAAGGGAGGTATTAATACTTTATTAGCATTTTTCCCTTATTCACCTTTATTGCCTACTTATCACTTTTCTCCTTGAGTCTCTAGGCTAACTAAATCTAGTTTTTCATTTTTAATCTCTTTTTCTTTTGAACACATATGATTAAGATTTCATTGATAAACCATTTTCTTTATATGTGTTTCTCATGGTCATACTCATTAGAAAAAAAAGTTAAATATGAAAGTAATGAAAGATTTACTCAAAAAAAAAACTTAATTTCAAATATTTAAGTCAAGCAACAATGTCTATCAGATCTCATAATATGCTCGAGCACAACTTTTAGAATTGTTGTACTTTATTCCTGAAAGCTTCCTTATCATAGTGATACCCAAAACTTTATTAGATTTAACAATATAGTCTTTAGTGGCTTTACAATAATCCTTGACCTTATAACAATTAAGGTGAAATCCAAATTGATTTACTAATATAAGATTTGATGTACATTATCCTTAAACGGTTAGATTGCTCCCACTGTACATCGAAATATATTTACCTTTTGTACACTTTATTCGTTGAGGATAAGTTGTCCACTTGAAATGTTAAGTCAAGGTCCTTACACCCAAAATAGCTTATTTAATTCCTTCATTAAAGTAATTTTTATCACTGAATAGCATTAGCAGTCTTATTAATCACAACAGTAGAAATTGCTGCAAAATGCAAGAAACTATACTTTAATTGAATAGTTTATATGCAAATGTAAATCCGAACCTTTCTGTGGGTAGAGGTACATCATGCATATGAATTTACACAACTTTATGATAGAACAATAACTTTAAAACACCAAAATTAAATCATTCATACCTGTGGGCCTAAGAAAATTTAACTTTAATATTATATTATTTTATCCTTTAATCATTTTACAAAATTAATTATTTTCCTGTAGGGCTAAATAATTAATTTCATGGTCTAACACTTTATAGATGTCATTTTTTAATGTAATTTTAAATAACTACTATTTATCTAAATCAAATAACTCAAGATACTATGGCTACTCTTAAGTTAATGATTTAGAACTTAATAATAACATCCGACATTTATGCATAAAACTTATTGCATATCACAAATATATTTTTTATTGATGTTATTTTCTTATGTAGTTATTTAAAAGAAACTTTATTTTAAATAATTACAAATTGTCATCTAAATCAATCAACTTAAGATGCTGTGGCTACTCTTAAGCTAACGATTTAGAACTTTAATAATGATATTCTTCTTATATGCAGAATTTTTTATTGCATATTAATAATTACAGTAAAATATAGTATTAAATCATGTTAACTTATTGCAATTATAGCATAAATAATTATATATTAATGTCATCCTCCGCATTTAGTTATTTAAAGAAAACTTTATTTTAAATAACTACTAATTTAACTAAATCAATTAACTTAAGATGCTATTGCTATTCTCAAGCAATTGATTTAGATTCTTTATAATGACATAATATATGTATACCATAGATAATTGCTTACATGATTTAATATCATAAATATATACCAAATAAATTTATGGTATAAAATTTTATTGATGTTTATTGTATGTAGTTACTTAAAGAAATTTTTTTTATTTTAAATAGCTACCAATTTATCTAAATCATGTAATTTAAAATGCTTTGGCTAATATTAAACTAGTGATTTAGATCCTTAATAACATCGATTCTTTATGCAGTAAAAATTTACATACCACAATAGAATTTTTAATTGTAATTCTATAACTGATTTAAAAATCATGTCATAATATATGATATGCCTCCTTCAGTCACATGAAAATATACATAAGATCATAATGTATTTATTTCATGACATATGGATGTACATATTTATATTGTAATTCCAACAACACTTTATCATACATATATATGCACTTAACTTTTAGGTTGAGAGTACAAATTTTTTGGAGGCTATTTAGGAAGAGCACATATTGTCAAAATATTCGTAACATGCCAAAATATTTTTTCATGAAATAAAAATCATATACTATTTATGTCAAAATATTCGCAACATGTCAAAATATTCGCAACACCAATATTAAATAATAAATATTTTACATGATCTCAAAAATCTAGAAAAATCATAAAAATATAAAAAATCATAAAATATATGGGTCTGAAAAAAATGGAGCCGAAACGGCCTAGGATCAATGGCGCATGAACCACACACGCTGCCCTACATGAGTGAGGTTCGATTGGGACACGAGTCCCAGCCATCTTCTAGCTCCAATCGTGTCGTACCGAATTCGGATGGGTTTTTCTTGCCTTGATCTCTTCTGTTTGATGTTCTAAGGTCAATTTTCGTGTTTTTTTTATCAAATTTCATGCAATTAATGACCTAAAACCGTGATTTTATTCTAGATTTACGTGACCCATACATCAATTTTTTAATCAAAAACATAAAAATCATCATCAAATATTCAAGATTATTTGAATTTTATGAAACAATATCAAACCCGTTTCAATATAGCACAAATTTTTCTTGTTTTAATCATCTTTTCTTTAATCTTAAGACTCAATAACATATATAGATGATTAAACTATTAAAATATTTCATCAATTTTGGTTTTTCATGAATTAATCAAGAATTTCATGAGATTTTAATACATATAATATATAAGTAAATTTATGGTGCATATGTAAAATATGTTTCAATACATAAATATAAATTACAAAATTAAACATAGCAGGTTAAAAATTCAGTTTCATGCTTTTACTATATTTATTATAAATTGTGTATCCTTAATACGAATTATTTAATCGTTTATGCTTGAACAATATATGCAAAAAAATTTGTTTTTAACGAATCTTACTAGATAATTTGAAGAACAAAGCTAGAAAGCCTAGCTCTGATATCACATATAATAATTTAAATAAAATCGTACATCTAGTCATTGTTGATAAAAAACGTAATCTTGCTCTAAGTACATAAAAACGAACATCCTATATAAATCTTTTAGTTTATATCATTTTCTTGATGATTAACTTATGACGGTGTACATACAATATATATAGATTAGATTAGAGAACTATACTAAAAAATTAATTAAAATTGTATCTATCATCAAAAAATATATATTCTAATAAATTACTGAAATAATGTTTAACTCTTATTACTAAAATAATTAAACTAAATTAAAATTTATTTTATAATTTTATTTTAATAATTTAATTTAATTATTTTAATTTACTTATTATCATAAGTCACGTGAAATCTAACATTATTTCCTTTCACGAATGCCATTCTCTCCACCTCTGGTGTAGCATACAAGCTCCCCACGCTGCATCCTTATTGGCGGCCGCCTACGCTGAATTCCTAGAGATTACAGTCTTTTTGGCAGCGAAAATGTTGATGGGCTCGAGAAGATAAGAAAATGATGCATACGTTGGGGAAGGAAGGTGAAATACTAAAATAAATGCGAGCAAGATGGATTTGTTTTTTTAATGTTTTGGCTTATGATGAAAGCGTTGGATAGAGGCGTGATAAGAGTTGGTGTTACCAGTGGAACCCAAAAGGCGGCTCCTTTAGTATTGACGTCGAAGTTGCAAAATGTTTAGTTTAAAAAAATATATTTAAAAAATTATAAAAAAATTATAGTTAAAAAATTTTAAATATTTAATAATATTATTAAATATTATTATTGAAGATTAAAATATTCATATTAGACATGATGTTGTAAATAAAAAACAAGTTAATTTCAATGCTATTAAGGTATATAAAAATATAAATTTTAAATTTATTTAAAATATAATAAAAATTAATTTTAAAATACAAAATTACTTTTTAAATATTAAATTTACGTACATATACATCGACTTGCAAATTTTTGTTTTGGTGGTGATTGAAAATAAGCATTTAATGAGGTACATAAATTGTTGTTTTAGGTATTTAGTCGTTCCATTGAAAGGCTTTGATTTTGGAGCCACCACGGCACATCAAATGTGACCTTTTAATTTGACTTGAAATAAATTATGAAAACCAACGACAGTTATAATTTGTTTAGAATTACTTTTGACAGTCGAAAACTACTTTTAACAATTAGAGGCAATCTCAAACAACCCCTTGCAAAGATAAAACCAGCGTAGCTTGAAATGGTTTT
>JBBYHO010000334.1:0-14608 GCA_038382025.1 Adansonia gregorii | reverse complement strand
GGCCTTCTAGAACTCTCCAAAGATTGGGCTTATTTTAGTGGGCCAAGTTGTTCCATTTAACTTGTGTCTTTGGGCCTGGGCTGATTAGTGCGGCCCGTGACAATTACATAATGGTCTTAAAACATGGCAAGTTACTGGAATGACCTTAAAATACATGATAATGCATATATGGTCCTTTTATGACTTTACCACTCCTAAAAACACCCATAAACATTTTTTTCTCAACAATCATATAAATATGGAATGAATAGAATTGGATTTTTTATTATGTATGTTGATGCTGTCAAAATCATAATATTTTTATGGAAAATGCATGGACATGTAAATAGTCATTATAATACATGAAAATATCATAAAATGCATAAATTATCCATAATATGAAACATGAATAACATGTAAAGTAAAACTAGGATTGAAGCATGAGAAATTGCTTAACGAAAACCACATGAAAACTAAAAAAGTCAACATAAAACACTCAAAAAATAACTCTTCTTGATGGAAATATGATTTTTAAGAAACTTTTGACAAAAAAATCAAAGCAAATAAAAATAAAAGATTTAGAGATCATAGCTCAAGATTTGGCCATAAACATGGTTTTTACACCTTTAACTCAAATTATCACCTAAGCATGGTAATCCTCAAGCTCACATAAGATGAGGACAAAAATGGATAAAGGTAAAGTAGAAAAGAAATAGAGAAAATAACATTGGATCAGACTTAAAGAAACTCTCTCTTTTCTCTTTTTTTTCTCTTTCTTTCTTTTTTTTTCGTTGACAATTAGCCCTACTTTATTTTGGATGTCAGAGGGGATTAAAAACCTTTATTGGCTGATTGTATGACATTTCATCCTCATGCACTTCTATTGAAAATTTGACAATTCAACTAAGCTTGCTTGCAAGCAATCACTCTGCGAGGCTAGGTCGTCTAAATCAAGGGCTGAAAACCCTTCTAAATGGAGCATTTTTTTAGCTGAGTTTGGTAGAAAATCTTAGCTGCATGTCTTAGAGAGAATCCCCACTCCAAATGGCCATATCTTGGTTCTATATAAGAAAGATGTTTTAACTTCAACTCAAAATAACCATCCATTAGTTTAGCTGAAGTTGACTCAAAATAGTAAGAAAACAACTAAACCATATGTCATTTAGTTCCTTTGTATATTTGAGCACTTAAGCTTTAATTGCTTTATCCATGTAGGTGATTCTTATGCCTATGTTTTAATGTAATCATGTTTGAGAAGGACCTTTTGTATGGTTATGAAGTGATCCAAGGCCATTAGAAAGGTGAAATTTAGGAAAACTTCGTTGAAAAACCTTGCTTGTGGTGAAAAATTTAAAGCAGTGTTGATGCAAAGGTGTTTGTATCGATATGGGTGTTTCCAGAACAAAAAAAATCCATGAAAAACATGTCGCTATATCGATATAATATGTCCTTGTATCGATACAATTAGCATTATATCAATATAATGTGACATTATATTAATATATTGCATGACTTAAAAAGGACCTTTTGTATGGTTATAAAGTGATCCAAGGCCATTAGAAAAGTGAAATTTAGGAAAACTTCGGTGAAAAAGCTTGCTTGTGGTGAAAAATTTATTCCAGTGTTTATGCATAAGTGTTTGTATCGATATGGGTGTTTCCAGAACAAAAAATCCATGAAAAACATGTCACTGTATCGATATAATATGTCATTGTATCGATACAATTAGCATTGTATCAATATCATATGACATTGTATTAATATAATGCATGTTTTAGGCCTAAAATAACCAAATCATGATACTATATTGATACATTAATGAATTGTATCGATACATCTTCATGAATTTCACATGAAACACAGTAGTAGTTCCCATTTTTATTTTTATTATTTTATTTTATTGCCTTCCTGTTAAGTCTTGAGATGTAAAAAATTAGTCCGGGAAGAAAGATAGGTTTATTTCATCTAAAAGTCTTCGATTAGGCATAGTTTGCTTCAAAAAAGGCCTAGACAAAATTATGTGTTTACAATTATTAATAAAAAATTATTTTTAAATTAAATTTTATTAAGTAATAATTTTTACTTTAAATCGAGTCCCGAGTCAATGCATAGAGTAATCAATTTAAATACATCATTTAAGAATTAAATGAAAATGATTATTTAAATAAAATAATATTTTAATTTTTGTTTGTCAAGTTCGTTCCCTAAAATAACTTAGATCATGTACATAACAACTACTTTAAATACATCATTTAAAAATAAAAGTAAAAACTTATATCTAAAAAAAGTAAAAATAATTAATAAAATAAATTTCTTTTTTATTTTTTTTTTTTGCAAAAGTTGAATATAGATTTTTAAATCGACCTGTGAGTTACCCTGAGAATCAACTCTTTGGATACATCATTTAAAAATAAAAAAATAAAAATCTTAAAATAAAAAAAAGTAATAAAATACATTTTTTTTATTTTTCCCTAACAGGTGGAGCATGGATTCTAAATTGATTTATGAGTTACTATACAAATTAACCCATTTAAATGCATCATTCAAAAAAATAAAACAAAAAACTATAAAATAATTAATAAATTAAAATCTTGATCTTGTTTCTCGAGTGGAGTGGTCAGATACGAATAGTAAATCAATCCATAAATTTTTGTACGAATAAACCCTTTAAAATACATCATTCAAAAATAAATTAAAAATTAATACTAAAAAAACTAAATTATTAATTATAATGATAACAAATATTAAAATTTTTTGTTTATTACTTAATTTTGTAATTCTTCAAAATATTTTGCTCAAGGATAATAGCGAATCGAATATATATATATATGTGTGTGTGTATGTGTGTATATATATATAATTTTTTAAATGTTTGAATCTAAATCCATTTAATTTGTCCAAAAATCTAAATCAATTTATTATCCAATTAAAATTCGAATCTGTATCTGATTCAAAAAGCAATATCTGTTGGGTATTCGTTTGCTAATTATCTTAATTTATTAAATATTTTTCTTAAAAATAAAATATAGAATAAAACAATAATTAAATATATAAATGGTTATTGGATTCGAATAATAGATGAGTAATTGTTCATAATCAAATCTGTTCTCAACTCAAACAGCAAATATAATATCTAAACCTATAAAAATGGTTCAAATAGTGTTAAATATTTAATTTTATGCTATCAATTGCTATTCATAGCCAACATTAAAAAATATATATTTTCTTCATATTAATAATTATTTATTATAATGACTATAACTATGAATATTTAAATAAGAACCTATATTATAATTCTCTTATGAAACTTGAAAAAAAAGGGGATAACTCTCGCCCTCTCGTTTCACCCAACACTATGGTATAATCAACTAAAGGGATGATTTAATCTATAGCTATAATGGTTGGCATATTTATCACAATTTTGGTGAGAAGTGAGTTGATAGATCATGTTAAAAACATGAAAGTATCTTGTGTTGGAAGAGGATTGATGGGTTATCTTAAAAATAAGGTATTGCTTGACCATCAAATATTACTTTAGGATCTTATTTTTCATCCAATTTACTTGTCTTCCGCTCAAGAATCAGAAGGTCTTGTAGTTAAACAATATGGCTTGGTTTGCTAAGGCTCTATAGCTATCAATATGTTGATGCATCAAACAAGCTTTTGCTTCATCTGTACTCATTTAACTTCGAGACAAAAGGAGGGTGATGAGCTGAGAAGGAACTCTGACGTCATGGAGATTTTTAAAAGGATGAGGTTTCCACGGGTTCATAATGAAGCTGATGAGAATTCCCCTGAAACAATCCTTGAGCATAAGTAAGAACTTTGCAATACTGCCAGTTAGATTTTATTTTCTTTAAGATTACTTGAAAAAAAAATGAAGAATTTGAAAGTAGATAAAGAATAGGTCTAAAACAATGAATAGAAATAAATTCCCTATCAATTGATGATAAACTGAATTGGCTTATAAGTATTATTTATGTTTGACTTAATATAATTCAAGTGTTGTTCAACTTCTCTTAATAGTCTATCTCCCTACCTGCCTGCCTGAGATTTACTCTTACGATTTTTGTAAAGCCCACAAAAAAAATATATTTAGTTATTTTATTAAATAATTAGCTTAATTTTAGTTTTGTATTAAAGCCCAGATTAATTTACTAGAGTTATTAGCCTAATAAAGAAAAAAACTAGGGTTACAAAGTTTTACATTGCTTTTTGTCAGATAAGGTTATGGAATAGTTTAACCCTAGGGAAGAAGAGAAAAGGCAAAAAAGAGGTAAATCCATCATGAAAACATAGATTTAGGTAAGATTTTGCCCAATTTTTATGAAATTCTTATATTTTTGATCAATTTCATAAAACCCATGCTTTTATTTTGAAGTAGTTTGATATTTTAAAAATTTCTATGACTTTTCGGTGACTTTCCATTGACATTATAGGTATCGTAGAAAGGTCTATTTGAGATATTTCAAACGGCTGATGTGGCACTTCATTTGGTTGAGTGTTTTAGGAGTTATTTTTTTAAGGTTACTTATTTGGGTTTTCTAACTATTCCAACTAGCCAAATTTGGGTCATTAGAAAACCATTTGCAAGTGACCATTTATGGCAAAACATAAATGGATTTCATAGTGCGAAATATGAACTTTCTAATGGTGTCAATTTGGTTATACTAGTTCTATGCAAAAAGAACTGAAGCCCCAGGATAAGCTAATTGAATCTGCCAATCTGGAAACCCAAAAATTTGGAATTATTTGTAATGATTTTTGAAGTTTAGACCCCCAAAACATAAGTTATATAAAAAATTTTTGCCAAAATAAAATTTCATATTATAGTATTACATCTCTACTATTGAATTGCATTTTTAAACGGCATCAATATTTGGATGAATTTGGTTTTATAATGGCTTGAAGTAAGCCAAATGATCACAAATTACTAAATTTTAGAATTTAGAAAAAATATCGTTTTTAATTTTTGTAAAATCTTTTTAAGCCAAAATAAAATATTTTTACTTAAAAATAGTATTAATCTTAATTTTACTAATTTTAGTGAATTTTTATATGTCTAAATACATATTTATGAAGTTATCTTTATTTTACTTGATTTTGAGAAAATTATATTTGCGTATATATATATTTTCAAAAATATGAAAAATTATTTAAGAGTTAATTATATTTTCATAAAGTTCACGTTGATAATGATTTTATGTTTTAATTGTTAGTTTTTAAATTCTATGTAGTTTTAAATATTTTGTTACTAAGAAAGTCCCGATTTGTAAGGGAGGTTGCTACACTACCCAAATATCTTCGAATTACCAACAAAAAATTATCCGTTGTTAAATTTATATTTTTGTTAAATTCTAATTTTTAGATAAATATATATTCTTAATCTTTAGGCTACTAGAAGAATTGTGCAATTTGCAACTTAAGTATCAGTTTGGCGAATCAAGTAACTGTCTCGATATTCCTTCAGTATTTATTTTTGAAAAATTGGCCCTTAATATTTTTACATCATATATGCAAAAATATGTTATTTTGTTCCATGTTTTAGTAAATTGTGTTAAGCATGAAATCTATAGTTTTCGATTCGGATTTGAAAATATTATGCTATTTATTTGTATATTTCTTTTTATGATTGTAATTTTGCTATGATTTTTGCTAAATGGTTTGCTTGACAATTTATAGATATGTGCATGAGAAATATTTTGTGTATAAAATATTTTTATTTCTAAATACAATAAATGTACATATTATGTTATGGGTAATCTAATTTTTTTGTTTTAGGTGCTCTCCCGGTATGCTATACTTGAACCTTGCCAATGAGGGTTAATTGTTGGCCATGTTGACATGTACATTGTGATTAGGAACCAATTTCAAACCGTGCCACCATTTAATAATAGTGGTTTTCATATTAAACAGTGCCTTTGGTTAAGAATAGTGATTTTTGTATTGAACCGTACCACTGGATTAGAATAGTGGTTTTTGTTTCAAATCATGCCATCGGTTAAGAATAGTGGTTTTTGTTTATAGCTTACAAAAGGAGATAGTTATATATATTTAGAAAACTTAAGCAAAAGAATTACATTTAAATATATTTATCATTTATTATTTTGAATTAAGTTATTTATAAATATAAAATTACCAAAAAAAATTTTGTATTTCTTAATTCAAATTGATTTTTTTTGGCTTTATAATTTTTGAGCATGTTTAATCCAACTGAAGAAATGTCAGTTGCTTACTGTGTTGTTGTACTCATTATATTGTTTAATATTTTATAGGTTTCAAATATGGATCGACACATGGGAATATCAGGGAGTGACGTTTCAATTTTAGTATATGTTCGTTTAGACTTTTATGTGTTAGAAAAAAAACTACAACTTTTTGATACTATTATTTAATAGACTATTAAACGTTTCATACTTTTATTTTAAACATTTTATTATGCCTATAAATTTCATTTTATTACTTTCGATTTTTAAACAATTCAATTTCTTTTATTTTATAAACATATATATTTTGAATTCCATTTTGTTAGTTGGTTGCCTTGCATATTTGTGACATTAGATCTCATAGATATGCGACATCTATTATGCCTAGGTTTCGAGTGTGACAGATTTAATGGTATCGAAGCTTAGATTTTTTTTATTTTAGATTTTGACAATCTTCGTAATAAAACATTTAATATTATCACAACGAGTGAGTGTGGATAGAATTTTAAGTTAGGACATTTCCTTTTATTAATTTATGACTTTTGTTTTATTATTTTTGTTTGTTAAAAAAATCTTTAGTCTTAATATGTTTGTTACTTTGATTGATTCAGTATGCCTCTTCGTCATACAAATGAAGCTAACCTTGTTGAGATTGTGGCAATTGCTAGAGCTTGGGGTTTTAGAAATCGTCTTAATGAGAGTGATCAAAACCCTCAAAATCAAAATAGGGATCAAACTGTAAATGTTACACCAAATGTTTAAGAATGTGTTAGGAATCAGAAGGAGGTAGTAGAAGGAGTAGTGGCTGGGAATAATGATAAGGTGTTGAATTTAATCAATAAAGTAATTAACTTGCGTAGGATCAATAATAACACCAGCCATTGAGGCAACAAACTGATAATCCTGAGGAATGAATGAGTCTAAGTGAGTTTAAGAAGATAGCACCTCTTGTTTTCAAAAGTTCTTCAAACCCTGATGAAGCAAAGTTATGGGTCGAGGAGATGGAGAAAGCTTTTGATGTGATGAGTACTTCGGATCAAGATAAGATTAGATTTGCTGTTTACTTGCTGCAAGAGAATGCTAATAATTGATGGAAATGAGTAGTGGGATTCTTTATGTGGGAAAACTTTCACATTGCATTATATACGAAATATTTTCCTAGAAGTAAGTTGTTGCAGTTCAAAAGAGAGTTTCTTAATCTACTTCAAGTAGCAAGACTATGGATGACTATGAGGCTATGTTTGATCGACTGTCAAAGTTTGCTCATTTTCTTGTTTCTAATGATAAGAAAATAGCTAGAAGGTTTGGAAATGGTTTGAATGTTCATATTCATAAAGGCCTTGCACTATTGCATTTAACTAGCTATAATGAAGTGGTTGGTAGGGCAAAGTCCTTAGACTTAGTTTGAAGGAAAACTCAGGAAGCAAGGAGAGATCTTTCAAAGAAGAAGGGCAAAGATTTTGATTCTTAATGTAAGAAAACTTTTAGTAGTCTTTCTAAATTTCAAGCTACTAAAGGGTCTCAAATTTCTTTTGCATCTAAGGGTAAATTTTCTTCACGAGGTTTTCAGTTTTTTCATGGTAAGATATCTCCGCAAGAGCTTAAGTGTTCGATGTATGGTAAAGGACATCCAGCTACTGATTGTAGGCATGTCACTCGAGCATGTTTTAGAAGTGGCTATTTGGGTCACTGTACTGCTAATTGCCTTCTAAATTCAAGATTCATAATCAGTGTAATGGCCATAAAACTTTCAAGCCCTTGAACCATCAGTAGGTCAAAAGACGCAACCTAATTACGCTATCTAGATTGCACGGACACCTTTATCTGGATTGCAAAGAGGAGAAAGACCTCAGAATCAAGCTTGTGTGTTTGCCTTAATCTAGTAGGATGCTGAAGCATCTAATACTATTGTTTTAGGTATCATTTCGATTACCTATGTTTATGCTCATATCTTGTTTAATATTGAGGTTTCACATTCTTTTGTTTCATCTATTTTTGTTCAAAAGTATGCTTTGCCTTAAACCCTTATGGAATATGAATTATGTGTTGATACACCAGCTAGAGGTCAATTTTTGTCTGACCAGATTTTTAAAATATGTATGATAAAAATTGAGGATGGGGAATTGGTAACCAACTTGCATGTTTTGAGTATGCGCAATTTTGATGTGATTCTGGAGATGGATTGGTTGTCTGCTCATTATGTTAAGGTTAACTATCAGAAAACATGGGTAGGTTTTAAAATCCTTAAGGAAGTGCCTTTTAGTTTCCATGGTAGTAGTGCATATGCTTATTTATAGGTTATTTCTATGAGGCCAGCTAATCGGTTAATAAGAAATGGTTGTAAAAAGTATTTAGCGGTGGTAGTTTAAATAAAACTGAGGAAAAGGCATTGGAGGATATTCGTATTGTGAGAGACTTTCTTGATTTTTTTTCAATGATCTTCTTGGATTGCCTCTCGATCAGGAAATCAATTTCTCTATTGATTTGCTTTTGAGCACCGATCTTAGTTTTAAGACTCCTTATAGAATGGCTCTAGCAAAATTAAAAGAGTTAAAAGAGTAGTTGCAAGAGCTACATGATAAAGGTTTTATTAGACCTATTGTGTCACCGTAGGAAGCACCGGTGTTATTTGTGGAAAAGAAGGATGGAAGTATGAGGTTATGTATTGGTTGCCATAAGATAAACAAGGTAACTGTGAAGAATATATATCTTTTGCCTTTTATTAATGACTTATTTGATAAGTTAAAAGGTGCTTAACTGTTCTCCTAAATTGATCTTCGATCTGGCTACCACCAATTAAAAGTCAGAACTGAAGATATACCTAAAACTACTTTTCAAACTTAGTATGGGCATTATGAATTCCTTCTAATGCCATTTGGGTTGACAAATGCTCCAGCTATTTTTATAAACTTAATGAATAGGGTTTTTAAACCTTACTTGGATAGATTTATGGTTGTTTTATTGATGATATTTGGTGCATTCTTGTAGTTTGAAGGAGCATGAAAAACATTTAAAAATTATTTTAGAGACTTTAAGATGAAAGTGATTGTTTGCTAAGTTAAAGAAATGTGAGTTTTGGCTATCCAGTGTTGCTTTTCTTGGCCATATAGTGTCAAAGAATGAGATTTTAGTTAATCCAAAAGAGATTGAGGTGATAGTAGAATAGAGAAGGCTAAATAATGTTTTTGAGATTCATAGCTTTTTGGGCTTAGCTGGGTACCATAGGCACTTTGTAGAGAATTTTTCTCATATTGTTATGCCTTTGACTAGATTAATTCAGAAGAGAGTGCGATTTGATTGGTTGGACGATTATGAAAGAAGTTTTCAAGAATTGAAAAGATAATCAGTTTCTGCTCCTATTCTTAATTTACCTATTATAGGAAAAGGTTTTACCATCTATAACAATGCTTCAAAGAAAAGAATAAGGTGTGTTCTTATGCAGAATGATAAAGTGATTGCATATGCTTCTAGATAGTTGAAGGTCTAAGAGGAAAATTACCCTACTTATGATTTAGAGTTGGCCGCAATAGTTTTTGCATTGAAGATTTGGAGACATTATCTTTATGGGGAGTCTTATAAGATTTTTACAGATATGAGAGTTTGAAATATCTTCTCATTTAGAAGGAGTGAATATAAGGCAAAGAAGATGGTTAAAACTATTGAAAGATAATGACATGACCATTTGTCACCCCTCAGGTAAGGCGAATAAGGTAACATATGCTTTAAATAGAAAATCTAATGGGAATTTGGCTATGATAATTACCTCTCAAAGATAGATTCTGGAAAACTTGATAAAAATGGATATTAATGTGTGTGGACATGGTTCTAGTGCTTATTTAACTAACTTACAAGTTCAGCCTACCCTAATTTAGAGAACTAAAGATGCTCAATCTATTTATCTTCAGCTTCAAATAATATAAAGTGGAGTCCGGTTCAAAACTAGAATTTCAAATTTAAAAAGATGGTTCCTTTAGGTTTGGTACTAGGATCTGTGTTCCAAATGATTTGAATTTGAAAGAAGAAATTTTAAAGGAAGCTCATTATAGTAACTATAGGATCCATCATGATGGTGCAAAGATGTATAGCTATTTGAAAAGCATGTTTTGGTGGAATAATATGAACAAAAAGATTGTTCAATTTGTATCTAAATGTTTGACTTGCCAACAAGATAAGGCTAAACATCAAAGACCTTCGGGATTGTTAAAGCCTCTTTTGATTCCTGCATGGAAACAAGGACTAATCACGATGGACTTCTTATCAAGTTTACCTAGAACACTAAAGAAAAATGACGGTATTTAGGTGGTTATGGATATATTGACAAAATTTGCACATTTCTTGGCTATTCATATGTGTATGTCATTAAAAAGATCGCCAGAGTTACATATTGAGCAATTGTGAGACTTCACAGTGTATCACTATCTATAATGTGTGGTTGAGATTCTTGTTTAGTGCCAAAATTTTGGGAGAGTTTGCATAGTGCTTTAGGAACTCGACTAAACTTTAATACTACTTTTTACCCATAAATAGATGGATAATCGAAATAGACTATCCAAATTTTGAAGGATATTTTGAGAACTTATGTTATGGATTTTAGAGGTTCATGGGATTGCTATTTGCCTTTAATAGAGTTTACTTATAATAATAGTTAGCAATCTAGCATTCGAATGGCTCCATATGAAGCTTTGTATGGAAAGAAGTGTAGATCCCCTCTTTGTTGGGATAATGTAGGCAAGAGACAATTGTTAGATCTTGTTCAGCAAGTTGTTGGAAAAGTCTAAGTGGTTAGAGAACATCTTCATGCAGCTTAAAGCTGATATAAAAGTTATGCTAATAATAGGAGAAAAAAACTAGAGTTTAAGGTTGGAGACCATGTATTCTTGTGAGTTTCTCCAACTAAAGGGGTGATGAGGTTCAAAATTAGTGAAAAAACTTATCCTCGTTATGTGGGACCTTTTGAGATTCTTGATAAGACAAGAGATTTATCTTATATAATGGCATTTCTGCCTGCATTATTTAGAGTGCATAATGTGTTTCATGTCTCCATGTTGAGAAAATATGTTCCGAATCCAAGTTATGTGATAGAATTGGCTCCTTTGAAACTCTAAGAAGATTTATCTTATTATGAGTATCTGTTATGTATTGTGGGTAAAAAAGAGCAAGTGTTGAGGAGACAAACAATTCCTTATGTTAAGGTTCAATGGAGTAATCATATTGAACAAGAAACAACTTAAGAATTAGAAAAAAAATATGAAAGAAAAGTTTCCTAACCTTTTTTACAGCCAAGATATGAGTTTAAAGGACTAAACTCCTTTTAAGGAGGGAAGGATGTAAAGCCCACAAAAAAATACATTTAGTTATTTTATTAAATAATTAGCCCAATTTTAGTTTTATATTAAGGACTGGTTCAATGTGCTAGAGTTATTAGCCTAATGAAGAATAAAATAACTAAGGTTACAAAGTTTTATGTTACTTTTTGTCAGATAAGGTTGTGGAAAAGTCTAACCCTAGGGAAGAAGAAGAAAAGCAAAAGAGAGGCAAATCCATCTTGGAAAACACGGATTTAGGTAAGATTTTGCTAAATTTTTGTGAAATTCTTCTATTTTTGATCAATTTTCATAAAACCCATGCTTTTATTTTGAAGTAGTTTGATATTTTAAGGATTGTGATGACTTTTCGGTGACTTTCTAGAGACATTATGGGTACCCTAGAAAGATCTATTTGAGATCTTTCAAATGGCTGCCGTGGCACTTCATTTGGTTAAGTATTTTAGGAGTTATGAATTTTTTAAGGTTACTAATGTGGGTTTTCTAACTATTCCAACCAGCCAACTTTAGGTCATCGGAAAACCGTTTGCTGGTGACCATTTCTGGCAAAACTTAGATTGATTTCCAATTACGAAATGTGAGCTTTCTAATGGTACAGTCAATTTGATTATACTAGTTCTGTGTGAAAAGAACCAAAGCCCCCAAGTAGGCTAATTGAATCTGCCAATCTGAAAACCCAGAAAATTTTGAATTGTTTAAGATGATTTTCAAAGTTTAGACCCTCGAAACTTAGGTTATATAGAATTGTTTTTGCCGAAATAAAATTTCACATTATAGTACTATGTCTTTACTATTGAATTACATTTTTAAACGACATCTGTGTTTGCATGAATTTGATTTTATAATGGTTTAAAGTAAGCTAAATGATCACAAAATTTAGAAAAAAAAAATTCTTTTTTAATTTTTGTTGGTTTTATAATGGCTTAAAGTAAGCCAAATGATAATAGCATTTAGAAAAAAATTTATTTTTAATTTTTGCAAAATCTTTTTTTGGCCAAAATAAAATATTTTTAGTTAAAAACAATATTAATCTCAATTTTACTAATTTTAGTGAATTTTTATATATCTAAATACATATTTATGAAAATATCTTTGTTTTACTTGATTTTGAGAAAATTCTATTTGTTTATATATTTATTTTCAAAGCTATGAAAAATTATTTAGGAGTTAATTATATTTTCATAAAGTTCACGTTGATACTGATTTTATGTCTTAATTGTTCATTTCTAAATTTTACATAGTTTTAAATATTTTATTACTAGGAAAGTCTCGGTTTGTAAGGAAGGTTGCCACACTACCGAATGTCTCCGAATGACCAACGAAAAGTTGTTCATTGTTAAATTTGTATGTTTTGTTAAATTCTAATTTTTAGATATATATATATATATATTCTTAATCTTCAGGCTATTGGAAGAATTGTGCAATTTGCAACTTAAGTATTACTTTAGTGAATTAAGTAAGTGACTCGATATTCTTTGAATATTTATTTTCAAAAAATCAGCCCTTAATATTTTTATGTCATATATGCAAAAATATGTTATTTTGTTCCATATTTTAGTAAATTGGGTTAAGCATGAAATCTATAGTTTTAGATTTGGATTTGAAAATATTATGCTATTTATCCGTGTATTTCTTTTTATGATTGTCATTTTGCTATGATTTTTGCTAAACGGTTTACTTGGCAATTTATAGATATGTGCATGAGAAATATTTTGTGTATAAAATGTGTTTGTTTCTAAATACAATAAATATACGTATTACGTTATAGATAATCTAATTTTTCTGTTTTAGATGCTCTCCCGATATGCTATGCTTTAACCTTGCAAATGAGGGTTAATTGTTAGCCATGTCGATATATACTTTGTAATTAGAAACCAGTTTCAAACCGTCCCACCTGTTAAGAATAGTGGTTTTTGTATTGAATTATTCTATCGGTTAAGAATAGTGGTTTCTGTATTGAGCTATGCCATTGGTTTAGAATAGTAGTTTTTATTTTGAATTGTGCCACTGGTTAAGAATAGTTGTTTTCATTTTGAACTGTGCCACTGGTTTAGAATAGTGGTATTTGTCCACAGCTTGCAAAGGGAGATGATTATATATATATATATATTCTAAAGACTTAAGTATATGAATTTTGTTTAAATATATTTATCATTTATTATTTTGAATTATGTTATTTATAAATATAAGATTATCAAAAAAAATTTATATTTCTTAATTCAAATAATTATTTTAGCCTTATAATTTTTTAGTGTGTTTAACCCAACTAAAAGAATATCAATTGCTTATTGAGTAGTTGTACTCATTATATTCTTTAATATTTTATAGGTTTCGAATGTAAATCGACACACAAGAATATCGGAGAGTGACATTTCAATTTTAGTATATGTTTGTTTAGACTTTAATGTGTTAAAAAAGACCACAACTTTTTCATATTGTTATTTGATAGATTGTTAAAGGTTTCGCACTTTTATTTCAAATATTTTATTATGCTTATAAATTTCATTTTATTGCATTCGATTTTTAAAAAATTTAATTTTTTTTATTTTATAAACACATATATATATGTTTTTGAATTCTATTTTATTAATTAGTTGTCTTGTATATTTGTGAGATTAAACGTGAGACGTATGTTATATCTCAGGTTGGGGCGTGACAGTTTCAATTTAAATGAATATATTTACTAAACTCAAAGCAAAAAGTGGACCATCTTACGTATGCAAAACAACCAAAAATTTTTTTGTTCTAGGTTATTGTGTTCTTCCCATGCCTTTTTCTTTTCTTTCCACATATACTGACTATTTATATGCTAATCCAGTCGAATCATTTGGCTGGGGGATTTGAATTATCCTATTGGTCTCTCTTCCCGGTCTGCCAAGGGGCTTGTTGACATGCAGAACTGGAGGGAATTATTAGAAAATGACCAGGTATGCTTTTACTTCCTGTTGCAAACTAATTTCTTAAGAGGTTCTTTTTATGGCCAAATTTCTTCATGGGTTTGAAATACATACCATAAATTTGACTGTCAAATTTAAACCTTTCATTGGTGATATTTTGATAGTTCAGGATAGAGCAGAAAAGAGGGCGTATTTTTGCGGG
>JBBYHO010000333.1:0-59626 GCA_038382025.1 Adansonia gregorii | reverse complement strand
ATCAAAATTTTAATTTATCAAAATTTTGAGAAATCAATTCACCCCCTCTTGATTTCATTCACCACCAAAAGGTCTAACAAATCCTAGAATTCCCTAATTTCATATTTCAACTAGAGGTAACCTTTTATTGAGTAACCTTAATTGCTAGAGTGATAGCCGCTCTGCTCATTGGTATTGTAATCATTTAGGTATAGAGGTTTTAGTGGCCTCATCTGTAAAGGCACACAAAAAAGATTCCTAATAAGTGGTGATACAGTATAAAGGATGGGAATCGAATCAAATAGATTCTAGTCTTGATTGTTTTCCCACCCCCTTAGGGTAAGTGTTTTGGAAATAATTTGATAGTGAATTTCCTCTGATATTTTTTTTATTTCAAACCTTAACACTCTAGCTTCTATGAGGCTTTCCACCTTGTTTTTAAATGAAATGCAGTCCTCAATATAGTGTCCCTATACTCCAACATGGTACTCATAATAGGCCTAAGGATTATGTTCTTTTTTATATGGGATTTCATGGGTTTTAACATAAGTAGGTGCGACCAGTCAATTTTGAACAAATAAGGGTGGTGGGATTGAATCAAATTAAAATATAGTTTAATTTTACTGTGATTTCTTACTCGCTAAAGCCTAAAGGTGATCAGAGAGTGATAAAATGTTAACAAAGGGTTTGGTTTAATCTACAGTAATGGAAGTTTATGAATATTCTTTTTACTTATTTAAATTGGCCATGGATCAGAATTTGCCTCTAATGATATGTTTGACTCAATTTTTGGGTTGGTAATAGTAATTAGATGGATTAAGAGCAACAATAATGATGACTCCTAAGGGTAATCCATTCTGTTTTGATTCCAATCCCTCATATTTTCTATCAACTCTGAAAGTTGTCCCTATATTTCCTGTACATGCTGTTTAGATTCCCTGATATTTCTTTCCAGAATGCTAACTCGTGCTTCCAACTGAGTTATCAAGGTCATGCTAAAATTGACCTAATATAAATGATGGCATTTCTTTCACAGGCTCTCTTTTGAGAATGCTAGTAGTTATTTCCAATAGTCTTGCAAGCAATTTTTTCATCCCACAAACTTGATGTTTGAATTTCTCTAGGTGGACTCTAATATGCTAGTTCTTGCCTCTAAATTGTCACCCATGTCTTAGTCCTTAAAATACAACAAATGAAATGGATTCAGCTCGCTATGGGAATTACAAATGTATGAGCATATAATAAATGAATATAGGTATCTTGCATATGTAAAAATGCTTGAAAGAATTTGCAAGTCTTTTATGGCATATGGATGTTGTGCAAGAGAAAAATTAAAAAGGAAAAAATTCCTAACACTATTTTTTTCTTTAGCAGACTTGAAGGCTTCAAGAATTTGATCAATTTGAT
The DNA here is from genome assembly GCA_038382025.1 of Adansonia gregorii. Lineage (NCBI taxonomy): Eukaryota > Viridiplantae > Streptophyta > Magnoliopsida > Malvales > Malvaceae > Adansonia > Adansonia gregorii. The sequence goes on along the minus strand of JBBYHO010000333.1, from coordinate 58,240 downwards.
TTTGATTTTGGTTTTTTCTCTCTTTATTTCTTTTTTTTTTCATTTTTGCTTTTTTCTCTTTCCATTTTTTTTAAAAGAGAGATTCATGTCATTTCTTCTTTCTTTTTCTTTTTTTTAGGGACAAATCCATGAAACTTTCTTTTATCAAAGAAATTTTATTAAAAATGACATGCAACTACAAAAAATGCTCTAAGAAAATTCATCATAATATAGACAAATCAAAGCAAGAAATAATAAAAATAAAATTCATCATAGCAACTTAATGTACACTTATTGATATCAAGAAAATCAAATTACAAAAGTAAAAGGTTAGAAGCATACCCCATGTGTATCTAATTTGGTAACTTTTAAAACGGGGTATGATTCTGACAAATTGAGGTCCTTACAATTCATTATATGAAGTTCAAGTTGGACATCTAAATAGGTTCCCAAATCATTCCCTCAAATCCAAAAAGAATTAATGAGGTACCTTAATACTTACCCATCATGGGTTTACGTAGGAAACGGTTTAATTCAAGTAGGAGTATCTTCCTTGCCCATTGTGAGACTAACACCTTAAAGCAAGTGTAAGAATTTACACTCAGTTGGTTTTTCACTGGCCCAAATAGAGTTTAGCACTTTAGAGTGTAGAGCTATTTCAACCCTTCTAAAATATTGGGTAAGCTATGCCCTCTTCATATGCTTGGAGGAGAATCTAATGCTATATATGTGCACAGTACATACAGAAAGAACAGACCTTTTATAACTTGATACTTTCAAAAATAATTAAAACCTCTATCTTAAATTCCCCTAAAATAATGCTGTGAAAAAAATTAGTGAAAAATATAAACAATATATGTTGAAATTTTTGTATTAATAAAAAATATAATAAAAAATTTGTTTTGAAAAAAATCGAGAATTATAATTAAATATAGGTCAAAACTGAATTAAACATAATTTAGTTAATACGTGATTAAATTTAGGTCAGACTCTCTAACACGTCCCCAGTGAAGTCACTAAGCTATCATAACACAGCAAGGATACAAATTCTGGCCAGCTGGACTTAAAAGGTGGCTATACCCCTCATTCCTTTATATATATATATATATATATATCATTATTTTTTATTTATAGCGGTCATATTATTATTATTATTATTATTACTATTATTATTTGTGTCCCGAGACTAAATTGGCAAGATAAATCACTCATCGACCTAACTCTAGGTAATCGTTACAAAATGACCATTTATTTTATAGTCACCACCAATCTATGTTGGCTAGGTTAGATTAGTCACCTATTGGATATCATATTTCGAGGGTTCTGAAACCTATGGAAAAAAACTCTAAGGTTAGTGTGAATACCAGAGTATGGAAGGGTTTAAGAATCAGTTATAATCATGACTAAGTATCGATCCCTCTCATGATGCCTAAAAATTTGTACCGTATTAATTGTGTGTTAAATTAAAATTTGATTCTAATTTAGTTTCAATATGTGGTATTTAATCATAATTCCTATATATATAAAAACAAAATTTTATGAAACAGATTTATTATTTTGTATAAGAAAAATGAGTTTTTAATATTTTAAAAATCAAAATAGCTTGCATACCCTATCACAGGATGGAGGAACAACATAGGTTTTGTCATTATACCTCTCACATCCCACTGAAGAGTCGTCGGAATACAAAAAGATTTAAGAATCAAAAGGTGTTTCTCACCCACTAGAGGGCTGAAGGAATATAAAAGGTTTTACTTTTACAAAATTTGAAAAAATACCATTTTTATTATTTTTAAAAGGATATCTCGCTATTAAAATAATCCTAGAACCCCTCTCATATATTAATAAACATTCCACGAACTACTTAACTATGGGATATTACTTTAATTTTCAAAATTCTTGATTTTCTAAAAAAATAAAATTTATCCTAAAACCCATTAAAATACAAAATGGACATATAAATATCCCTATGACCTTCAAGGACTCATTTGGCTTTGTAAAGGAAACGTAATGAGTTACAATAGTGAGATACTTATGAACCAAAGTCATGTTCCTAAAATTATTCTTAGTTGTTGTATTGCCAAGATGAGGCATTAGCGATGCTTAAAAACTAGCATGTGTTATGCCTTTTTACTTGTGAAGTAAGCAACCATTCTCTTAGGTTGAAGTATGTGGGATATTTGGGATGGCATGTAGGTGCTTGTTTTATGAAAAAAGTTTACTAAACATGGCTCGTGTGAGAACTCATTTGGTATTGTCATTCAAGTGTCTATGGAATTGTTCTCAAGTGTAAGTCATGAAATTAGTCCCATGACTTATGATACCAGGTTATCTTGTATGAGGACTCTCATGTATAGAAATCATCACGAATAGGTCCATAATAAATGGATGTCTAGTAAGGTGGCTTTGGGTATGATATGAAGCACACGAAGATGGATGTGTGATCTAGAAAGGATTCAATATTCCAAGTGACATCAGAGACATATCTCATATGTTCTTGGCTTTAGTTAACTTGTTAAAGTCATTAGCCAATTCATGATGGACTTCTTCTAAATTGTTTCTCTAAATTCATAAGGTTAACCATATGTTGTAGGAACTAATATGGATTGATATGTATAGATATTGCACCATGATCATGGTCTTTCTGAGATATTTTGTGAAATGACCAAATTATAGTGGAAGGCTAGTTGCTAAAAGGTTTTTTTCAAGATTATATTGACACTTCAACATTTAGATGGTCATGATGGGTTGCTAGATCCCACTTTCGATCTATGAATGGAATTAATAAGATTAATCATATTCATTGCCAACATGTTAGAAACCTTACGGGTCACACAATAAGATGATCTATTGGATTAAATCTAAGACTTAATTAAGTATAGCTTAATTAAGTAAAAGGTAAAATGCGAAGGACTTAAATGAATAAGTTCAATTAAGTATTATTAATGACATAAATTAGATTTATGAAATCTAATTACAGATGGCTTAATATGGCAGTAAAGATAAAAATGTCCTATCGAGATCATGTTTAATAATAGGCATATAAATAAGGATATCTTATTTTTGGGCTAGATAATTATTTCTAGCAAATTAAATAATTATGCGATAATTATTTAATAATATTTACATGAAGTAAAATTGTTTTACTTAGGTGAGGACTTTAATTAAGAATTAAATGTTCTTGCATATGAATAGGGGTTGGCCTAAAAGCCGTAATTATTAAGTTAAAGAAGCCTTGTTTTGAACAAAACCTATTTCGACTTGATATAAGTGAGGCATAATATTAGTAGGCCTCATTGGTGTTGGATTAGACTAAGATATTAAATAGTTAATGTTTTAGGCCCAATGTTAAATGGACTACATAAATGAGTTTCACTTGTATCCCTATGATAGCACCACTTATGTGAAATCCATTGGGTTTAGTAGTATTAGGCTTGATTAACCCATTAGTTAAAGCTTAACTTAATTTCATATGTATAAATATACATCTATAAGAGTTTTGGGTGGCTGTTACACTTTTTTGTTATAAAAAAACTCTAAGCTCCACATCCCTAAACCTTAAGCCATGATTGGCTTAATCTTGCTCTCTCTACACCAATAATGCCTTGTTTGCTCTTTTAATGGTCTAGAATCATTCTTCATCGTGAGAAAAAATCAAAAAACACATATCCGTATGAGGAAAGAAACCACAATGGCTTTATCTTTATAGCCTCTCTATAGCACTATCTCATATCTCTATGACTTTTTAGATTAGTTCTTCGTTATGTGTGAGAGAAAGTGGTTGCATCTTACTTTTTGGTTAAGGCTTCTTAAGCCTTTTAACTAGCACCAGAGAACCATTAGACCTTTAAAAAGGCTCCAACAATCATGGATTACTATTAGAGGTAAAATGCTTATGCTCATGTGCCCTCAAAAAGAGATCGAAGTAAATAATTCATGCTAATAATCATATAAAGATCAGCACACTCAAAGTTATGAGTCTCTAAAGAGGTAATAACCTTATCAGATTTGTTTTTCAAATTGCCAAATTGACCATACGTACATCTCAACCTAAGATCCTAAGGAAGCCCAGGTATTTCATATTTACTTTATGATATATATGTTAAATTTGATTTGATATTTTATGCCTACTTTGATAAGCATAAGCCTAGACTATCCTTCAAAGTCAAGGTTCAAAACCTCTGGCTTTTAGATGATTATTGCCTATCTATTGTGCTTGAAAAATTTATCTCCTAAGTCTCTCAATCTTTGCAGTTGGAAGCACAACAACAATAACTATATAAACCATTCAGATTTTGTGTATTCTCTCTTGGATTGTAAAACTAAAATAAAGAAAACCAAAGAAAAATTTTTTGTAGTTTTTCAAACAAGAATGGTTACAATCAAATAGGATTTTTAAATAAAATTTAAGCAAATAGTTTGAAACTATTTTACATATAATTATCAAAGTAGAAAGAAACTATTCACTTATCCTTTTTAAAATTCGAATAGACAGGCATGTCTTAACCTAAAAAGCCAATTGGTTCGGTTTAAGCTTAGAACAAATATACGAGTTAGGTAGAAATAATTCTAATAGGTTAGGCTCTAAAATGATATGGCCCATTATTCCTTTAACGCAAACCTAGGTCTAGGCTTGCTAGGCACTTGGTGTTTCCCAAGCTCTTGTAGCCCTCAACCATAGCACAAAAGCTTGGATGCCTTTTTAGGCCTTATCAAAACTAAGCATATATATATTGTAGACACCTTATTTTGTCTAGGCCAGTTTTAAGCAAGTGAAGCTCGATCAAGGACCCAGGTAAAACACACAAGCCTTCTTGGTCTTTGTAAACACTTTATTTCATTCGACCGTATTTCCAATCGTCCTCAATATCTAAGAACCAGAATCTAGTGGCCACCCTAATACAAGGTGACCTCTTCCAGACAGATAAGACATTTTCAAGATTGATTTAGTCATATTTAAATGGTTGCATTCACACGTGACAAAAAAAGTGTAGTTTTGAGGGCCAATGTTGGATAAAATGGATGAATATTCAAGAAAAAAATTGATTTAAGCATTTCTTATCAAATTTTGGAAATTCATTTTTGCAGATGATATCACAATCAAATTTCTCATTTCTTAAGAATTTTCCAAGATTTTTTTATAAAATTTGCAAAGTTGACCGTCGTATATTTTTATCAATTCTGGTGAAATGCTTATACCGATATGCACTCTGAAAAATAAAAATGCAAACAAAATACATATTGACATTTTATATCATAAGGTATCAAGTTGCCAAATTTACCAATTACTTTTGAAAATTGCACTGTACCGTGATCTTTTACTCGTGAAATTTTTTAGTAAAATTTGTTCTAAAATTTAAAATTTTGTTTTTATTATTTTTACAAATTCATATTTTAAGTAAATTATTGAATTCAGCTTATTCTTCTTAAATTAGAATTATTTTTGGAATTTTTCTCGTTTTCAATATATGAGGTTTTCTACTTCATAAAATTTTTCAGTGAGATTTTTTTAAGTTTAAAATTTTTAAAATTCATCAAATATTTTTATTAAATTCATATTAAATTAGTTTTTGAAAATTTAATTTATTTTATGAGCTTCTAATTTTTTTAAATAATAATTTTTTGCGAGGATTTTTCTTGTCTAATTACAAATTGGGATTTCCAATCAAGACTTTCTTCATTATTTCATTTCAAAAATTTTGTTTATGATTATTGATTTTAGTTTTAATTTTTTAATTTATTTTTATTTTATTTTATTTTAATTTTGGAAATTTTAACTAGTTTCATGGAAAGTAGTTTAATTGGAACCAACTATTCCCTAACTAATTTAGTTTGGTTTTAACCATGCCATTAGATGATCTTATCTTAATCTTTATTAAAAAGGATGAGTCATAGCTACTAGTACACTTTAGTTTAGTGCCATCTTATCACCAAATTACAAATACCTATAAAAATGAAATAAATAAAATGAATTAGAAAATTTTTCTGTAATTTTCGGCCAAGGGGATTTTTTCACCCCCTTGGCTGAACCTCTCTTTTGTAAATAGGGGGTGATTTTCCATTTAAGAGAAATTGGCTTTCATGAAGAAAAACACTAAAAAGACACCAAAATTTTTTTAAGTTCTAAAGCTTTTAAGGTATTTTCTTCTAAAATCCTTAGTTTTTGTTCATTTATTTACTTTTCTCCCTTTTAGTTAGCCAAAATCATGTTTTAGCTCATGGATTTTAATCCATGTTGAAAGGCTAAGCTTGATGGCTATGAACTATTTCTTTGATTTGTTGATTACAGTTTATTTTTCTTAATAATAGCTTAATTTTTCTCATGAAATTTATTTTTTTGATACGATGTTAATTTTTGTGCTATGATGTTTAGTTTTTCATATATATATGATAAAATTTATATTATTTTCCCAAGTATTTTCTTTTTAATATGTTGTAATAACATGTTTATATGTTTATTTTTTTTATGATTTATTACATAATGAAGTTGATTTATGCTTGGGAAAGCTTGGATATATGATCACTGAGTTGGAAAAATTTTGTTTGACGGGTTGTTTGATGTTGGCTGAACCTAATTTATATATATATGATGTTTTTTTTATTTTATGGCTATTTTATAAATATAAAATGTTAGGGACTAATTTATAAAAAATAAAAAATAATTTTAGCCATTCCATGCTTGGTCGAAATCTAATATACATTTAAAAATATATTTTATGCATTCCATCTTGTTGAAATGCATTTTTTGGATTTTAGGTCTTTTTGTAATTTTAAAAAGTTTAAGGGCTTATTTGTAAATATTAAAAAATTTGTTCCGAGGCCAAAGGTGATGGTCAAAATATTTTTAAAAATTTTTGGATGTGATTTTTGTGTTGACTATATTTGATGTTTGATTTTGTGTTTTAATTATGTAGGAACTAATTTCCAAATTTAAAAAAGTTTAAGGACCACTAGGAAAATCTTGCATTTTAAGTCCAAATGGTCATCTCTAACATAAAATCATCCATTTAGAGTGTTTTGATCATTGTTACCATTCCTCTAGTCCCTCAGGGGTGTATAATATAAAAACTTTCATTCATACGATTCTCTAAAAGGGTATGAAATGAAATTTTGAAAAAGTTTAGGGACTTAGTTGTAATTTTTGTATTTTAGGTCACTTTAATATCTAAATTACCCATTTAGGGTATTTTGGACATTTCAAAAGCATTTCTAGCATTTTTAGCCATTTTAGGGCTAATATGTAATTTTAAAAAATTTAGGAACTTATAAGCAATTTTTGCACTTTAGGTCATATTTGTCATCTAAGTTACCCACTTAAGGTAAAATTGTCATTTCATATTGTTATTGAGTCCTTTAAGGTTATTGAAATCCTTTCACATTGAAAGTATATCTTAGGGGTATTTTAGTAATTTATCTTAAAACAAAAGCCCTATGTGATTATCGAGATTCTTTCATGTCAAAGGTGCACATTAGGGATAGATTCTTATTCTAAACTATTTTTTAGTCTTTTAGATTATTGGGATACTTTCTTATCAAAGGTAGACCTCAAGGGCATTTTGGTAATTTTTTATTAGAACCAAGTCTTATGTGATTACTGGGATACTTTCATGTCAAAGGTACACATTAGGGATAGGTTCATCATTTTAGATTGCTTTCGGGTCTTAGGATACGTTATTAGTATTCTTAATAAAGTTAGAGGTTTTAGAAAATTAAAACAATGTCTCCAAGTTAAAAAATACATGAAATTTCTCCCAGAATATGATAGGGATTTTACACATTATTTCAATAACAAGATATCCTTTTAAAAAAGAAAGTAAGGATATTTTAGTTTTTATAAAATAAAACTTTTTGTATTCTTCCAGTTCTCATGTAGGATACAAAAGTTATTTTGATTTTTAAAACCTTTCATATTACTCCAGCTTTTTTTGGGGTACAAAAGAGAATGATAAAAGCTTTCATGCTCTTTTAGTCCTCTGTTAGGATATGAAAAAGATTTTGATTTTTAAAATGTTAAAAACTCGATTTTCTCACGCAAAATAAAAATTTTAAAATATTATTTTAATACGTTGGAATTATAATTAAATATCGAATAATGAAATTGAATAAAAATCAAAATTTAAGTTAACATGTAATTAATAAGGTACCGATTTTTGGGTATCATGAAAGAATAGATCCTTACTCTTGATTGTAACCAACTCCAGACCCTTTTATGCAATCATCAATATTATCACAGATCTCAAAATTTATTTTTTGGGTTTCGTAACCCTTAAAATACTAATATCAACAAGTGACCAACCTCACCTTCCCAGAATAGATTGGTGGTGACTCTAAGGTAAATTTTTGTTTTGTAATAACTATTTATAGTTAAGTCAAGTGAGTAATTCATCTCGATGACTTGTCCCCATAAACAAAAAAAAAATAAGGATAAAATAATAAAGATATGTCCCTTATAGATGAAGAATAATGATATATAGATATATAAGAACGAGCAACATACCAGCCATTTTAAGTTGGGCTGGTTAGGATTTTTATTTAGGCCATGTTGCGATAGTCCCAAACCAGTTTTCTAAAGAAGGTCAAAAATAAATAATAATAATAATAAAGAACAAAATAATAAAGAGGGATTGTACAACACCAATGAGGGAAAAATGAAGGTTTGAAATGCTTAGGAAGCAATTTGAATAATTGGAAACCTTTAGTATGTAAAAAATGTCATTTTCATGAAATTAACAAATATGTATGATACATTATATTAATGCATCGATATATCATTGGGTTTTGGTCACTCTAACCCTAAAGCATGCATTGTTTCGATAAAAGGCCATATTGAATTCATGATATGTCATGTTTTTCATGAATTTTTGGTTCTAGAAGCACCTATATCGATACAGATATCAATGTATCAATAATTTATGAAAATTTTTAAATGAACAAGCTTATTCACCGATGGTTTCTTATATTTCCTCTTCTTAATGGCCTTGGATCATTTCATAACCATACAAGAGGTCTTCCACAAACATTTTACAGTTGAAACATAGGCCTAAGAATCACTCACATGTATGAAGCCATTAAAGTAGAAAAAAGCTTAAGATAAATGAGATTAATGCTTATTCATAATTAAAAACCAACGGTATCTAGTTTGGTTGTTTTCTAAGTATTTTGAGTCTGATTTAGCTGAATTCCAAAGGATGACTATTTTGAGTTAAAGTAAAAGCACCTTTTCTTGCATGGAGTAAAGATATGACCATTTGGAGTAGGGTTCTCTTTAAAGGCATGTATCTAAGATTGTTCACCAAACTCAGTTGAAAACATGCTCCATTTGAAACGGTTTCAGTGTTTGATCAAACCACTTAGCCTTATAGAAAGATTACTTCCAAGCAAGCTTGGTTGAGTTGTCCAAATGTGATAAACTTGCGTAGGGATGAGATGATTAGAAAAAAAGAGTTAAAAACACCTTGAGGACATTCATAAAGGGAATCCTTCAGTTTAAGAACTGAGAAAAAAGGAGAGCAAAAAGAAAGCAAAAGAAAAAAAAAAGAAAGTGAAAAAGAGTAATAGCTTCAAGTTTCTGCTTAAGGTTGTTTTCTATCATCTTTTTTCTTTATTTTGCATCTTCTTCTCTCTTTTATGTGAGCTTAATGATCCTAAGCTATGCTTGGGGGATGATTTGTGCCAAGGTGCAAGAACCAAGCTATAGCCAAATCTTAAGCTATGACCTCAAATCATTATATTTGATTATTCTTTAGTGTTGTTTTGTTAAAAGCTCCAAAAAAATAAGTTTCCAAGAAGAAAATTTATTTTCCAAATGTTTTATGTTGATTTTTTGGTTTCATGTAAGTTTTCATCATGTGTTCTTCCATATTTTCGTTATGAGTTTAGTCTTATGTTGTTTATGTTTCATGATGTGTCTGATACATGCATTTTGTGGTGTCTACATGCATTATTGTCATGATTTACATGTCCATGTATATCCTATGAATATATCATGATTATGACAACATTGTCATGTATATTTATGAATCCATGTATGTTCATGTTAATAAGGTATTTTGAAAGTAAAAACATATATGATGCAATGTTAGTATGATTATTAGTGAAAATGATGTATAGATATGTATAGAAGTGTTAGAAACTTCTAAAGAGCAGTTTGCAATTTTCCTATAATGATTCCATGCATATTAGTAGCCATTTTGTAACTTTCATGCATTTTTATGTCATTTTCCATGACTTAGGTATTTTTATGTCATTTCCTATCATTTAAATCATTTTTCATGATCTAAGGACTTTGGTGCAATTTATGAACTTTTCATGACTTCTAATGTCATTTTAAGTCATTTTTTATGATCTAGGGACTTTGATATAATTTCATGAATTTTTATGTCATTTAGGTCATCTTTTACAATCAAGGGACTTTCATGCAAATTTCATGAATTTTAGAGATATTGAAGTTATTTTCCATGACTTAGAAATTATTATGCAAATTTCATGCACTTAAATAATTTTCTTTGATTTAAGGACCATGCCACAATGTCCATGCATGCTAGGTCTATTTAGATTATTTGCCATAATCAAAAGGTCATTTAGCAATTCCATGTATGTACTTTGGGGTCATTTTCATAATGATATGCCTCACATTAAATATATTTATATGTTAATTATAATATAATATAAAAAAACCGAGGCAGTATCTCAGGTTAAAATAGTTTATAGGTGTGCTTTTAGTATATGGAAGGAACCACATTAATTATTTTATACGAAAAAAATATCTTCTTTTAAACAAGTAAATCAAAATTTTTAATTTTCTCAAAAAATAAAACTTTCGTATTCCTTCAAGTTTTTCGAAAGGGTGTGAAAAATATTTTAATTTAAAAAAATTGATTTACTTAAAACGCAAAAAATAATATTAATTATAAATGATTTTAGAAATGGAGAGTTATAATTAAATATAGAAAAATTAAAATCGATCATGATCGAGATTCTAGTTAACATGTGCTTAAAATATCGATTTTTAGGCATTAGCAGGGGATCGATCCTTACACATAATTATAACTAACTCACGAATCCTTTTTATGCGAACTCGGTATAACATAGACTCAATGCTTGTTTTTAAGGTTTTGTAACCCTTAAAATATAAGCCTCGATAGGCAACCAATCTCATTTAGCCAAAACAAGATTGGTGACTCTGAATTATTTGGTCATTTTATGATGACCATTTAGGGTTAACTTGGACATGTAATTCGTCCAACAATTAAGTTTCATCCTAATATGAGAAAATAAATTTTATTTGTTCAAGTCTGGCATGTCAAATTTGTGTTTGGCATGTTATGAGATATACCACTTACATAGGCTTTAAGTTTCCAATGTAGGATTGTATATACCACCTAGCACCACCAACCAATTTCCTTCCTCTTCAAATGGACAAAATGAGATCAATTTTTTGTTCACCACTGATATCAATCGTGCAATATAATCTGACATTATGTATCTATGTATGACAACCTCTGTCTACTATGTTTATCTATTTCTTATTTATACACCCTTTTATGTCATTGATATCCAACAATAAGTATATCCATGATAAGAAAAATATTATAATTTATTTTAAATATTATTGTAAAATTATCATAACTGATATAACATTTTATTATTCATCTAAGAAATTATTGTATATTGAAAAAAAAGTTCGTCTTAGAATAAAATTATCTTGAAATCTTAAAAAATTAATTAACAAGGTTATTACATTAATAATATAAAAATTACTAAAAAAAATAAATCTAGTATTTATCCAATCCAACAATTTAATTTAAAATAGAGATATTAAGATTGATTTACAATCTATTGATTAAAATTATAATTCTTAATACCCTAACATTATATATAATAACATCAAGCTCTTATTTCATTTTCAACTTTTCTTTATAGCCACTGCCTGCATGTTGTATACTTTATCATACAAAAAATGGATAATTATAAGTTATAAAATTAAAATAAATTAATAATGTATTTATATTTATATTTTCTAGTAATTAAAATTTTCAAAATAAAAATTATATTTAATTTAGATTTAAGTCATTTCAGTTTAATTGTTCGAATTATTTCAGTTTCAGGTCAATTTGGTTTCAGATTATTTTGAATTTAGGTCATTTTCGATTTTGGGTTGGATTGAGTTTGAGTTGTTTACTGATACACTAAATAATTAATCACTTAAATCCTTCCACTAAATTATGGTTGTTATTGTGTATAGCAATAAGCAAGGATCATATCCACAGAGATTATTCTCAATTTATAAGTTATTAATGCAAAACTATAATCTAAATTAACCAAACGAATTAAAAAGACTTCATAAAAAACACAAAATAAACTTTGATGGGATTTAAGAAAGCAAAATAACAAGTGACAATAGTGATAAAAAGTATTGCTAAGGAATCATTTGCCACCTCTAAACATAAAATACGAATCAATATAAGAGTTATCGCTAATTATCCCTTAAAATTATTAATCGTAAATAGCAACAAGATCTGATATTCCAATCTCTCCTTAGTTTGTCATTAAATATAACAAGCTCTTTATTTAATCCCTAATTATTAGATAACCTAGAATAAGCTCTCGAGAGTTAGTTTGATGGAAGCTTTAGGATAAGAACAATAGGTTAATCTAAGCAATAAATTCATAGGCTTGGATTATTTATCCTAGGTTATGTTTCATATTACAATCAACAAAAACTTGACCATAATCATTGATCACAAACTACAATTAATTAATAGAAAAACAAAACAATTACAGATCAAGATTCAAAATCTAGCAATAAATAATTATCAAGGTATTTAGTGATGCACCTAAGCAAATCAAGATAAGAATCATAAACTATTTTTAGGGAAGAACATAAGCAATTTGAATATATAATTATTGAATAATTCATGTCCATGGCTTTTAAATCACCCTTAACCAAAGAAAAACTTAGTTACAAATGTTTGATGTGTTTACTAATAGATTCACAAGAAAATTCTAGTAAGAATGAAAGAAAAAGAAAAAAAAGAAAAAAAAGATACTTGGGTATGGTGGTTAGTTATAACATTCTTCTCATAGTCTTATTTTATTCTCCTTTTCCCCCTACTAGTTCTCTTTATTGTGCTCTAGCCTCCTCTTGATTTTAGTTTTGCCTACCCTTAATTTTGATTTTCTCTGCTTGAATGCAAAGGTTAACTTCTATTCATAGTGGCTGAAAGAAAATCCTAGATAAAGTTGGAGAATCCCATTCAAAGCAGGAAATCTAGGTGTTTCATAGCGGGTTTGGTTAACCAATTTTAATGCTTTTTAAGCAAGTATCTTCTTGTTACTTAGAGTGCAAGAATCAAGCCTTTTTTAATTTTTTTATTCTAATATCTTCTTCCATATTATGATTTTGATATTATAAGCTCATTATGGATCTCATTAAAATGTTTTTGATTCATTCTTGAAAATAAATTTGAAATTGAAAAACAAATATAATTAACTAAAATAAAGATAGAAAATATAACAAAGACTAAGGAATAGAAAGTGCATAAAGTATATTATTTATGAATTTATCATTGACTTTTCTAATAGAATCAGGTTTAGGTTCAAGTGGGTTAATTAAATTTTTCGAGTTCATGTAAGAATTTATAGGTAGTACTTGCCATATGTGCATTGTGTCATGTGACTTGACAATTAGTGCTTACTTGAATATTTTGTGAACTTTTTAATTTTTTATTAATGGATGGATCAATGGTGATATTTTTTGAAAAGTTGTGGATATTTATATATAGAACTTAAAAGTATATGTTCAAAAAAAATTTTAAAAGTATAGATGAAAAGAAAATATTAATAAAAGATCTTAGATGATACGTATAACTTTTATAAGTCATGGAATGAAACATATAAAGATCACGGATAGTCATTATAACTTTTAAAGATTATAGTTAAAAATAGTACATTAATAAAAGGTTTTGGATAATCGATGAATTCTTGCTCTTAATATTTCAATTTTAAACTATACAAAAAAAAATCGATTCTATTATTAATTAAACCTATCCAAATATCAAACTATCCGCCTCATCTAATAAGTTCAACTCAAATTAGATTGGGTCTAAGGTAAGATAACTTTAATTTGAATTAGTCCAAATTATTATTTAATATTAGCAAAAAAATTTTATTTAAATTTAATTATAAAAATATATAATATTAATATAATTTAGTTTCTACATTTTAAACAATGAAACAATTTTTTAGACTCAATGCACTAAGTCCAGTTGAACTTTGCACAAATGCTTTATTATACAAATTTGACTCTGGCATGATCCCATTCATAGGCGGCTCTAATGATTACATCCTACAACAAGTTGGTACTAAAGCTTGTGCTTCCACGAAGACCAATAATACAGTATATCTTCTGAAACTTGGCCTATAAAATATGATGGATCATGTTCATCTATGATTTTAAATATTTGTATACTATCCATTTTTTTATCTTACATTAGTTTTCAAATCTCTTACTTGAATTCCAAAAGTTATGACAATGACATAATCAGTAAAATATACCTGACTATTTGCTCAAGCATTCCCTTAGTTGGATTTTTCCTTGTAGGCTGTGCTTTTAGAAGAGTGATCGAAATAGTTTTCAACTGATGATTTTTAAAATTATTTTTTTCCTTTTCTTTCTGTCTGATAATTGGATATAATGTTGAAATCTTGATACTATTGATAAGCTCTCAACTTTCTCAATGATTTATTTAGTGTTAAATCAATTTCCATGTATCAGCTAAGTCTAAATATCACCAAACCAATAATTTTAAACATCTTAATTATCTGTAATAACCAAAGACTTAAATTTTTTCAAAGATACCATGTTTAACTTAGATAATTAAGGGAGAAAGAGGGAAACTTAGAAGAGAGAAAGAGATATGGGAACTTTAGTTGTAAACTCTATGGATGTGTCCAGAACATATGGTGAAAGAGTTATCACTGATTCTCCTAAAAAGCTTGATGTTGGAGCTTTGTTTGTGCTCAAATCTATAGGTAATGAGGTTTTGATTACTAAAGATACTGTCAAATTTTCCTGCTTTTATGTTTCAACATCTAGTTCTTGAAAGTGTTTAATTCAGGTATGTGTCGGACATGTGTTTATTTAATTTTTATATTTTTATATATTTTAAGGATCGTACCCTATTCTTATGTCCTAATATATCTCAGACAAGAGTACTTCAAAGAAAATAAAATTTAGAGTAACATTGCTCAACATTAATATAATAAATTTTTATAATTTTGTTTTTCTTATCGATGTAAATGTCCACCCTTATTAGTCTTGCTGCCTAACTAGTTTAAATGAGCTTTAAAAACATTACTAGAAGTATAAAGAAATTTATCTTGTGCAAGTTTATTATATATTTTGAATGATGATTCCTAAATTTAACAATGTGGCTTATGATTATGAGAAGTGAATAACTAATGACAGGGTCATGGTTGCATTGTGCATACCACCTGACAATAACACATGTAGTTCTTTTGAGTCTTCCCTCTACTTTAGCCTTGATGGGTGGGTTGCAGGCATTTTTGGCTTAACATTACCATCTCTAGTTACATTTCACTCCTACAATCTTTTGTCACCAGTTTTGAAGCACCATGCACAGCTTGGGCATTGCCAGCTAGGGTTTTTGGGACATGGCAAGAGATATTTTAGGTTTATAAACTACAATATGTCTTTGATGCCTCTTTACTTTGATGCTATTAGGATTTAAATTGCAATTGCATATATATTTTTGTGGTCACAAACATAATTGATGTGATTATGATCAATTGAGATAAATATTAGTGGCGAATAATTGGTAGAGAAAACAAAAACTATACATAATGGTCATAATATAGTGTTATGGCTGCTATTCAAATTATTGGATGCTACTAACATGGATATCTCCTCCCCTCATACCTTCATTTCCATTTGTCTCTTATTGCTTCACTGTTTAAAAAATATTTTGATGCTATTACAAGCATAGCCAATAGGAAATGAAAATGCGTTCCTGTTTGTTCTGCAAGTTAGTTTGACAAGACTAGAATGTGAAAAAAACTTTGCAAGTCCAATCCAGTTTGGTCTCTATTATGATGAAATTGCTTTATATCTTCTTAGTGGGCAAAACCTAGTGTTGTCGATACCATACCAGAATTGACTATACTGGCTGGTACATACCGATTTTGATATATAACAGTACCGCAATAGTTGATTTCATTTTGATCTTGGTTTCAGTTTGTACCAACTGTATCGATAGGTACCAACCTGTTTTTATGGTACCGGCCAAAAATAGCTGTACTGGTCGGTACATGATATAAGCTTGTAAAAAAATTAAACCAACATTGATCTTAAATCCGATGAATGTTATATATAATTACTCATAAATTTGATGAATCTTAGACATAATTACTCATAAATTTAAAGATTATTAAAAAATATTAACTTTACTACTTAACTGATATTGATTTTTTCATATTTGATAAAGCTTTTTAATAGAACATTATATATAATTAATGAATATTTAATATATAAAATTTATTTAATCTCATTTATTTCATATTTGAAAATATTTTTCGTATATATAAATTAAAAATATTCAAACTCTGATAAACCCAAAATGGTACACTGAAACACACTAGTACCTGTATGTACCTATACCAAAAAAAATAGTATGCCCACCGGTACAGTACTGACTACCTTGGCCAAACCTTAAGGTTAGTTCAATACTCAACTATTGGTCTATAGCTGTTATACCCAAGACGGCGGTATTACATGTGCGTAGATTTAACTTACAATTTTCTTTTATACATAAAATACCATAGAAGGTCATAAAACTCTTTAAAAATCATTAAGAAAGAACTTTTATGATTATATTTATAATTACTATAATTTATAGTAATTTATGTAAAATGAAAAATTTCACGACTACATTGACCATGATAACATTTGTTATGCCTATAACACTTTGTGTAGTAATTTAAATATCCAATCTTATCTTATTATTATTATTATTTTTTGCATTTTAAATAATTTATATTGTTCAGCAGGGTAAAGAGGGAGCATTAACTAGTGCCAAATTGAATTGTATTTTCTCACTTATTTAAATCAGATAAAAACTATCAAACATGTTTTATGTATTCAGATGCATCTAGATTACGCCAGAGAGTTAAATTTTCGTTGTGAACAAATTCTAAATGTCATATTTATCTTGGTTGCGAATGTAACAAATGTTATTTTTGTTAATTGCAATAAATATAAACGGTGGGAATATTATTAGCAGAAAGAGGCAAAACCATAAATAATGACTTCACTATCTCATTATAGCTATCATTCAAATTTGTGAATTAGGCCTTTGTTTTTTTTCCTTACAATAAAAAAAATTCTTCCAGTCTCTTTAGCATAACCACATAACTATAATCACAAAGCACACATAATAGTTTAGCATCTAAGTTAAAATATACAACTTTCTCTGATATTTTTGCAGTTCATTTACTTGCTTTATATTTCCAAGGGAAGTGTGCAACTTTACTAGTTTGTTATAATTTATAGTATCCTTATTCTGGTATTGGTACAAGTCCTACCCATCCACTGTCTATGCTATATCAACCTTATCTCTCTATGTCTTTGCTTGTATATAGTGCTTGTGCCATAGCAGGATCCATATATATAGGTAACAAAATAATTTGATCTGAGGAATCTTTGAATTAGACCTAGCAATTCATATATTTATGTGATATTAGCGTATATTTTATCATGTCATTATTGTGTTTAAGGTTTTTACATTTATACAAATTTTGATACATTAATAAGTTATGTCATATATAGATTTTTAGACATGTGTCCATGTCATGCCATGTCTTAATTACTTTATTCATATCATTTTTGTATAATCGTATTATGATATTACCAAGTCTATGTTGAATTGCTCAATTTGATGTACTAAAAATTTTTACCATATCACAAGAAGTTCCAAGAATGCCCCTTAAAGGATTGTTCTCTTAATGGAAGTAAGCAAAACTAGGTCTTTAGAGCCTTTAATGCAATTTCAATTATTGCCACAACTTATGGCAATGGGATTCTCCCTAAAATCCAGGTTTCTTCATTTAGCTCTTTCATTTTCTTGGGAACAGAAACATGGAAAAAAATCCTTCACTTTTAAAGGGCTTTGACATGCTTTGTTATTAAAATTTAAGCATGAGTGTTGGTTATAGATATGTATTTGACATGGTTATGTTTAGGTTTTTTTTTTTAAGTTATTTCATGTGTTTAAAGGTTCCTTAGAAGATTATGTCCCCATACCTATGTCCAAATACGTGTTGGACATGGATACTTAAAAGAAAAATAAAGAGTTAAAGTTAAATAAGATATACACCTATTTCTACTAGCTTAAACAGAACCAAATATTTTAAACTTCATTTAGACTATATAGCTGTGTGATTCTAGACTTAAAAATACCATAGATGAATTAGAGGCATAGCCTAGTTGATTTATAAGTCACCATCAAAATATCGTATATAACAAGTTTGGAGCTTGAATCAAAATTTGCAACTATTTCACCCGTCCCTAAGCTCTACCTTTATTGTACCAATACAAAAATTTAATAGTTTGCATGCATAATTGTTTTGAATAGGATTGAAAAGCTTTAACAACTTTTTTTTGCAGGCAACAATAGCACTTCCAATGGAAGGTAAAATATTTAAAGGACTGTATCTGTGCTATGCTATTTAATCGCAACCTTTTTTACTGTTGTAATCTTAGGATACTAAGCATTTGGTAACTCAGTGCAGGGGATAGTTCTTGCTAATTTCATGATTGATGACAATCCTTGGTTACCTACATGGGTTCTTTTAATCACCAATGTCTGCTCACTCTTGTAGCTATCTAGTTTTTTTTGGTAAGACTTGCTTAATACTTTATTTGGCCTCAGCCAACCCTGCTTATGGTACCATGAACTCCTTACCAAGTCCATAAAATTCATAAATCTTTGCACAGGTTAACTTACAACTAACAAATGACGTACTCCAATGCAAGTTTTACTGACCCAAAAAGCAATAAGCTTTTCATTTGCAATGTTGTTCCAAGGATGATTTTTTGTTAGTTATTTGTGCTCATAGCAACCACTGTTATGGCAAAGCTTCCATTCTTTAGTGATATCAATGATGTGATTAAAGCATTTAGGTGCATAACCATGGATTTTGTCTTGCCAATGGAGTTTTACTATCTTACTTTTAAGCCTTCCAAGCATAGCCTAGTCTTTTGGGTGAACACATTGATTGCCATAATTGTTTTAGCAATGGGCTTCTTGAGAGCCATACCCTTAATCCAATAAATAATTCTTGATGCCAATACCTACAACGTATTTGGTAATATGTAAGCTAATTCATTAAAAATCTTGTTTCATAGAAAAGAACTCTAATTCATGTCTAAATGAATACATATCAACTATTATATAGGTTTGAATTTTTAGTTTACTGTATTTGTTATTGTTTCATTAGCAAATTGGATGAACTTTCAAAAAAAATCTTATTAGGCACTACAAATTTGGAGAGCAAACTAGGTTTTACAAGGAACTTCCTCACTTTTTGGAATCTAGCTTTCAAGTGCAAAAAACTTAAGAGTTTTTACTCATTACTTCTTTTAGTAGTTCAATGCGACATAGGAATTTAAAATTTATAGGTACAAAAAGTATTTTCTATTTGTAGCAATAATCATGATTATGAACATATTGTAGTCAATTATAATGAATACTAATAGTAGAGATAGTTAAAACAGCAAAATAACAACCATAACATCGCGTTGCAGGGACTGTTTAAATATTGATGTTAAAGAAACAGGTTTAGTGCTATTAGGAATAAAACTTGACAGAGCCAGTATCCCAACTATTGGAAATAAGCTTTAAAAGGCTTAATTAAATATGAAACTATTGGACTAGGTTATTTTAAGGTGATGACTTGTTTTTCTTTAATTTTTGGTGAGAATTTCTACAAACAAGATCCAAGCAATGGAAGCTCAACTAGGACCCTGAATGTCGCCATGTGCACATCCTTTAAAACTTTGGATGATCTCAAGGGCATAGCATGCTCGACTTAAAAATAAATGATTGTTGGTTGTGGTCGAGCCTTTGAGCTATCTCTTGATTGGGATCTGGATTAGGCGTGATGATATGAAAGGGGTAGGGACTGTTGGGTGAGTTGCTTATCCAATTGGACCCGGACGGCCACCACGAAGTGGCCATAAACTTGGAGTCGCCATCGATCATTTTAGGCTAGACAAGATTGGATGCCTATTGAAAAGAATATTAAGAGTTACAAAACTCGAAACACTGAGTTCAAGGTCTACGAAGTCTAAAGATTCATTGGTTGGGCTCAGGAGTTGATTATATGCAGGGAAGGGCTAGTATCCCCACGATGCCTGAAATCGGTACCTATTAACTATATCTCACTTTGGTCTCAATTAAATTAGTTCATTTGGTTTTTATTTAGATATAATCTTTTTTAATGCATGAAGTTTGGTAAAATGTGAATCCAGGGTTTTTTTATTAAGAAAAATTAGATCACCTATGCGCCTTGAAAATGTGAGGAACATAAAGATTTTTTATGAAAACGATGTTTGGATTAGATTTTAAAAATTGGATGTTTCATATTAGGCACTAGAGAGATACCGACATGAAACATCACCTCATAAATTTCATTAGAAAGCGAACTTTAAATATGAATGCACAATAACACGACAAAAGGAAACAAGTTAATGAGGCAAAAAATAAGAAAAGTAATAATATCATAAACAAACAATCACAAACAAAAGAACATTAAAAAAAAGATAAGTGATCGAAATGTATCTCATAATTGCCTTCAATTATTGAAGAATAACTCGGATGACAATTTTAGAGATCGGTCTGTATTTAGTGGTAATTTGAATAACAAAGGCATTTTTTATCAAAACAGTCTTAGGCATCCGAAAGAAAGAAAATTTTAAGTTTTTATGGTAAAGAAGGGTTGGAGTATCCCCTCAAATAGAGTTATGAAAATAGTTAGGAATAAAGAAAAAAGTTTTATTATTATTTTTTTAAAAAAAAGGGTTGGAGTATCCCCTCGGAGTAATGGGGTTGGAGTATCCCTAAAGTTAGGAAAACATTTAGGAACAAGGAAAAAATTTAAACTTTGATTAACACATGGTGTTGTAGTATCCCCTTTGAGTAGTGGAGTTAGAGTATCACCACTAGTGAAAATTTTAATATGAAATCCTTTTTCTTTTTTGTATTTTAACCTTGGTCCAAGTCAAAAGGGGTTGATGTTGTGAAGGAGACTAAACAGGTGCATTTTAAGACATTCGAATGTCTCGATAAAAGGAGCTTCAAAAATTAGGTTGAAAATAGGGGGTAGCATCATGTCATTTCCATTTCTTGATTTTTTTGAGCATATTCGAAGATTTTAAAGGGTAAAGGAGGTATTGTTGGAAAGCTAGCTCAACAAGGTTTAATATAAAAATATTTTAAAAATTCTAGAAAATCATTTTCTAGGTAGAATTAATTTTTGAAGTTAGGTTCATCTCAGCTCTAGCAGCATGAAAAATTAAAAGGGCATGATGGATTTCAAAAAATCATTCTAGGCTTATCTGGGACCATTAAATCATGGATAATATCTTTTCGAAAAGGGAATTATGTGAACTTTTTGGGAAAATATCTAGAAATTTCATCTGATGGGCTAA
Organism: Adansonia gregorii; assembly: GCA_038382025.1. NCBI lineage: Eukaryota > Viridiplantae > Streptophyta > Magnoliopsida > Malvales > Malvaceae > Adansonia > Adansonia gregorii. Next base: position 36,534 of record JBBYHO010000333.1, on the reverse strand, counting down.
AGTGGCCTAAATTGCATGTTGGTTCCAAGGGTTTCGGATAGCACAAGTTCAAAAAATCATAATTCCCTCATCTAGGATGATACGAGGGCAAATAAGGCATTGTTAGAAAGGTAATTCGATGCCTTTTAAAGGAAAATTATTAGAAAGATCAGAGGAAATATTTTATGGCTCGAAAATAATTTTTGAAGTTCAAACTATAGTGCTTCCAAAGCAAAAACAGGGGATTATTTGATATTCTAATTTTTTTTGAAGATAGGAATAGGCCTAGGATGTTAAACATCCGCAATAGAAAGTAACACGGGCTTTACAAGTTTATTCCACAATCTCAGAGTAGTTTGGGAAGATGGAATAACCCGTTGACCACGTCACCAAAATAAACATGAGACTCAAGATCAAGATTTAATACTAAAAAAGATTTCTTTTTTTAAAAAAATAAACATATTTCACCATGAAATCCAAAGCTAAAATATTTATTTACCCCCCACATTGGGAGACCAATTTAATGAAAGTATTAAGTCCATGCTATTCTTCATCTATTAGAGGTAGCATGAACTTAACTTGGCGATTTTTCTAAAAATTAATTTGTACAAGACAAGCAAGCATTTTAATGGAGATATCATGAAAAAAGTATAGCAAATACAAAGATAAACATGGATTAAACATGCAAACAAGAAAATATGACATTTGACATGGAAACGGGTGACATAGATGCCAGAAGATGACAAATAAGGTGCATGGAGATGATATAAACATTTTTATACAAAAGAGTGGATATTGGAGTTGTTAAGACAGCATTTTTATTTCGTGAGCCTCCTTAAAACATAAGAAAAATATTTGAACATTCCTAACACACATTAAGATGACAATTTAAATGTCAAATGGATATGTGAATATGGAAGGAACATGGCAAAAGATGCATGAAAAGAGGTTGTATGATGATGAAAATAAAGCATGGTGAGTTCATTTATCTAACAACGTCAAGGTGTTAAGAGGGTCATCAAGATCCTAGGACTACCACAACCAAGGCAACAAAGATGCATGGGAGTATTAGGAGGGTAACATGAAGATTCATTAAAATGAAATGGATGATCAAAACAAAAAAAAATATGAAACAAGGTAAAAATATGCCAATAAAAGCTTAAAGTTTCCTCTATTTTTAAAGTAGTGACTTTAAGCTCAGTTCCTTTTTTCTTTTTGCTATTGTTTAGCAAGAAAAAGGTGAAAAAAAAGAAGCTTTTTGGTAATATGGTTGCTGATATGGTGTTTTAAAGATGAAAGTGTGTGAGAAGTTAAATTTTTAAGGTGTTCTGGTGGTGGTTTTAGGGAGCTAAGGGAATAGAAGTTGGTTGAGGGTAAAAGGCAATGGAAAATGTTTTGATAAGTTTTTGAAACTAGAGTGGCTAGAGGATTTGTGGGGCTGGATGAAGAGTTTTCTGGGATTGCTGAAGAGCTTCTTTGACAGCTAAAAGAATTTTTTAGATAACTAGTGGTTTTTTATGTTCAGCCCCTTCTTTTTAGAAGACAATGCAAAGGTAATTTTTATTTTTTTCTTCTGCATCAGGGGACATCTCCAGCTGCCATGCTCAGCTGACTCTCTCCTTATTGGTTTTGCCATGCTGTGCAAGGAGGTAGAAAGGCTGTGAAAGCCTGTAACTGGAGATATGCCTGCCACACCCTCTTACACCCATATCTCTTATGAAAGTGACCTTTGTCATTAATTATTTGGGCTCTAAAATTTTGTTTGAATCTGTTAATGAACCCATAGCTGAGGTTTCTAATATTTTATGATAGTTTCTTAGTGCAAAAACATGTTTAAATCGGTTTTTGAAGGCTAAAAACTAGCTTAAACTAGGCAAAAATGCCTTGGTGTATCGATAAAAACATGTTGTATAGATACACAAGGTACTATTTAATCCTGAGTATCGATACAATGAGCTGTGTATCGATACTAAGAGCAAGAAAATGTTTCTAGTCTCGAGACTTAAAGCCATATCGATACTTATGCTTGTGTATCGATACATTTTGCTGAAGATCATAACTTTAGCTACTATCAAGGTCTGTATCGATACAAACAAGCCTGGTATCGATGCCACACCTTGGGTATTGATACCAAACCCTCTTGTATTGATACTACATGTGAAAATTCAAGTTTTTTGCACCGTAAAGGCCTCGTATCAATACTTGCGCCCCAATATAACTTATACATACCTGTGGCTTCCTAATTTACCTTAACTTGGTCACAAACAATGGGAAATTGATTTGTGTATTTATTTGAGTAACTTTGGTGACATCGTAAAAAGTGGCTTTTAATGCCTCGTTTCTACATTTTCTTTAATACGGCCCATACGTATTTTAGACTTTCCAAAAAAAATTTTTTTGCCTGATGCCATGTCGCCTAATAGTGCCCGACAGTTGTCCCCAGCTTTTATTTCTATTTTTTTATTTTGTTATCTTTTACCTAACTCCTAGGATGCCACAAACTGGTTTGGAAAAAATAAGTTATCTACACCGAGACTTTTACATCAAAATAAATAAATAAATAAATAAGTAAATAAATAAAACTATCTTAAGCTTGCTAGGTGTAGAGACATTCACTTATTTATTTTGGTTGATGTAATACAACACAAAATCACTACTTTAACTGCCTAATAAAATGATAATGGATTAATTTGGCTTCAATCTAATTATTATATGAATATTAATATATACATTTATATATATTGGTTAATTATTACCCTTGATATAAATATATATATGCCATCTTATCAGTAATTTTAAGAAATCAAACAAATATCTACTGAGTTTCAACGCCCAAAAGATGGTGACTTTAAGCCGCTATTTCTTTTCTAATAATTGAGATCCAACATTTTTGCTTATTCAAGGGAGCAGTGGACTTGAAAGCTAGATTCATAGAAACTACAAAAAATTTACTCCCTGAAACTATATATACAAAATATACACACACACATACACAAAGAATACATTTTACACTACAGTAAAAATTAATTTTACACATTAGCATGACTTTTTATACGATTAATATTTTAACAAACAACTATTGGATTTATTAATATAAGTATACTCACTTTGGCACATAAAGTTTGGATTAATCCAATATATCTGTCATATCAGTCAAGAATACCATTTTTATTATGTAACGATTGAGAATTTTTTACATCAAGCAAATATACAGTTAGACATTTTTAACTTGCCTAAAACTTGACTATATATCTATGAATATAAAATATGATGGTTGATTAAACAAATATAAAATTGTATAAAGAGTTATGCAAGTCAATAACATTAAATTAATTTTACACCCATGTAAGTTCAGCAAAAAAGATCCAAACAATGGGAGCTTAGCCAGAACCCTGAGATTTTGACATAAAAAAATAATAAAACCATTTTAAGCTTCCATATTTAGAAACATTCACACTATGTAGTTATTTTTTGTTTGACATAATAAAGTAGAAAATCATATTTCAGGTGCCTAATAAAATAATAGTCGATTAATTTGACTTTCATCTAATTATAATATTTATACATCATTCTATGTACACTAACTTTATTCTAAGTTAATATATGTACCTCTAAACAATTAGAAAAAGACATGAATAATGATCAATAAAATATGAATACACTACGCATATAGGAGTTTCATATGATAGGGCACATAAGTTTTTCAATGGTCTAAAATTGGCTTCAATTCTAAAAGGAAAGGTTTCCACATTTCTTTTGTTGTCAGTTGGATTGTTCCTTCTATCTTTATAATAGCAACATCATTTGATTATAGTCCATTAGGAAACAGCACCAAGTTTATTAGGAAAGAATAGCTAGAGAAAAAAAGAATGGGAATTATTGATCCAAACTCAATTGATTTATCATCAATTGACAAGGAAAATGGTGTGGTTTAGTCCTTAGGAAAGCTTGATGCACGAGCTCTATTCATCCTCAAATTAAAAGGTTAGTTTAGTTTATTAGTTTCCAAATAATGAATTTTGATTTCCATGATAGGGAGGAAATCAATGTAAAACTCTATCATTATCTTTTGATTATAGGTTCTTGGGTGCACTGTGATTATCATTTGACCATATCGATTATCGGCCCTGTTATATTTAGTTTTCCCTTTGCTCTTTCATTATTTGGTTGACTACCTAATGTTTTGATCACTGTTCTTCAAGCTCTGCTGACCTTTTACTCCTGCAATCTTCTCTTTTAATTTTGAAGCATCATGCTCAGCTTGGGAAGCCACAACTTTCATTTAGTGACATTGCCAGAGACATTCTAGGTGAACATTATCTTTTTTTTATCTTACTTCTTTATCAGTTTGCACGCAGATGTATATACCAATGTGTGTGAAGGTGTACACCTTTTTTGCCTCTTCTACCATGGGTAATATAAGGGTTTTAGTGGCTAAAGTATGCCATGTGTCCTTGACAACACAAGGATAGAGCATTTTTATTAACCAATTGAGTAGCTTGGCAAGACCTAGATGAGGCAAATATTTTGTTAGTCCATTTCAAATTGTAATACGCTCTGGTTCTGTTATTGGCTGCATACTTCTTAGAGGATAAAATCTTAAAGTTCGTTTCTCTAATCTGCCTTAATAAGCAAATACTTTTACTCTTATTACTTATATAAACATTAATCATTTATATATTCTATCTATAGTTTATTTACTTGCTCTAAAATCAAAATGGAAAAATGTAGTTGTACTAGTTTATAATCATCTTTGGAGTAGTACCACTATTATTGGCACAAATATCATTTTTCCATTCAATAAGACATAACAACCTTACCTCCTTACTTCTTTGTCTTGCTTATAGCATTCATCATTACTGGCTCGATGCACATAGATAAGAAATCAAAAAATCATCTGATGCAATGAATACTTCATATTTGCATAGATTAGAGCATATTATGTTTACAATGGTTGTCTTGATAGGATATTCCAAGAATGTACCTAAAAAGGACTTCTCAATAGAGGGTTCAAAGGAAAAGCATATTTTTGATGCTATTAATCATATTTTAATCATCGCCACCACATATGATTGCAAAATTATCCCTGAAATATAGGTAATATTCTATTCACTTTGTAAATTGTTTACACACTAAAAGTATATGCCTTGTTTTTGATTCGCTGTACAACTATAGGCAATGATAGCTCCCTTAATGCAGGGTTTAAAGGTTTTTGCATCTATTTTGCTATCACAGTGAGCACACATTTGAGTGTGGCAATCTCGAGGCATTGGACATTTGGTAATCAATCTCAACCAATAATTTTCTAAAACTTTATGGCTAAAAACAAGCCTTTGCTACCCATTTGGTTTCCCTTGGTAACCAACATCTTCATTCTAATGCAACTAGTTACAATCACTGCGGTAAAAACTCTTTCTTAATCAAACTCTAAAATAAGTCTACTAATTAAAACCATTTTAAAACATCTTACCTTATCTTCTATGAAACAAAATATCAATCAAATTAAACTAGGCTTATTAGTTTTCCAGGCCATGGATTTAATTGATAAGCAACAAATGATGAGCATCTCTTTATTGTAGTAGAGGTACTCCTACATTTGCAACCATTTTAAATTTTATAGTCAATTAGGCAAGAATGTTGTATATGGATCATCTAGAGTTCGTGCCTACTCTAGATAAAATCCAAGATTACTGGCTTAGACAGCATTGAACATGATAATTTTTGGCTATCCTTGAGTTGATTTGTAGATCAAAACCTTGTTAAGTAACAAACTTTAGGCACACCTGAAATAATTTGCATTTTTGCTTTCTGCTGATTAAAGATGAAATTGAACTTTGTAGTCAAAAGTGTTAGTGCACTATCTAAACCAACTCAACTACAATAACCTGATTCATCATAATTTTTATATAGCTTTTATTGCAAACCTTTGAACTTAATGTTTGATATAACAACTAAAATAATATTTTAAACAATAGATCTTGCTAGGTTACTCAGATTCGGTTTAGACATGAGTATGTGCTTGATGTAAGTATGTTCATTTTGGCCTAAGTTTTCCATACATTTGGAAGGTCATATCTCTATTCCTATATTAAGATACTGCATCTGATATTAATGCTTCAAAAAAATAAAGAGTTGGACTAATATAGAATCATTGACCTGAGCTTTGATGTGTGAATACTAAATAATATCATAAACTACAAGCCAGAACCATGATTACATTAGCCCAACTAACTAATTTTAACTATATGTATGCATGCATTTTCTCGATTATATTTTTCACTAGCCATTATAGATTTATCCCCAACCCATAAATGAACTATTTGGAAAATGGTTTGTAAACCCAAAGATGGACCAATTCTCTACACATAACACCATGCGCAGGTTGGTTTGCTGATCACTCTTAGTGATTATTGCCATTATATTTACTGCAATGTTACCTTTCTTTAATGACATTATGGCATTGTTTAGAGCACCTACAGCTATTCCTCTAGACTTCATTTTGCTGATGGTTTTTTGCAATCGCATTTTGAAGTCATCAAGAAAGGGCATGGTATTCGAGGGAAACACATTAATAGTAATAGCTTTATTAACTTTAGTGTAGACACCCTATTTTATCCAGACCCTTAATTAACCTTTTACTAGTTTTAGGGGGATGATGGGATTTTCTAGATCTAAATTATCTTGGATAGTTAGAGATGATAGAAAGGTCCAACTGAGGATTTGGTTGGTTTCCATGGGATTAATTTAATATAATTAGTCATTTGAGCTTCATTATCCAATTTAAAGGGTAGGTATTGGATTTGGAAAATGGAGACTTGGGTCTCAAAATTTTGATAATGTCAAAAGTTAATTAGTACATGTCTCTTAAGAGAATTAGAGTGGTTATTGATGATATTTGGATAATGAGACTTATCTTAGAAATTCAAATAAAAAATCAACATAGTGACCAAAGTCAACTTTAGGTAAACATAACTTTTTAGCCTAAAGTTATTTTTGAAATTGAAAGAATTCTACAACTTGGATTTCAAAATTGAAGACACCAAAATGAAATTAAACATGGTTTAAGTTAAGAAGGTGTAATTGGGATTCGGTCACGAAAAAACGTTAAGGATTTAGAAAGTTAGGATTTCTCGAGGAATTAATTCGAGAGGTTCAAGATAGAAAATTTTAAACTTTTTAGGGAAAGTCATTAGGCATATTTTTACTATAGGATGGAAAATTTAATTGTACTTTTACATAGACAAATCATGATCAATTGAATGGCATAAAAATTTTTACAATGCTAGTGTAGAATATAGCTTTACTCAAAATTTACATGTGATAAATATGCAAATTTTGTTCATCTATTCATTAATGGCATTAATGTAATTTTTTTAATTTTGCTAAGAGGTTAATGATTAAGCTAAGATCACCTTAAGTGATTTAAGCTTAAATTACCGACTTGAAGGCCTTTAAATAGGGGTGATTATCCATCTTTTCATAACTTTTAAACACTTAGAAAGTTTTAGAAATTCTAGAATATTCATTTTTCTCTTAACCTGTCATCATTTTTAGGAGAGAATCAAGCTTGGAGTAGGTTTATTCTTTAACTTTTGTCATTAATTTCAAGTTATTTAGCATGTTTAATGATTGATTCATGCTTTATATTGCTTATATGAGTTTCGGCCATAGAGATTCATGTTCTACTTGATTCGGCCATTGTGATTTATGATGATCTTGTGTTTTGATCTTGATTTGGGCTATGATTCATTTGATTGCTTGTTGTTTGAAGCATGATTCTATGATTAATTGTTGAAATTTAGCCTAAATCATGATTAATGAACTAAACCTAATGTTCAAACATGAGATCTCCTTAGGTTTAGGGTTCAGGGAACATAATTTGATAAGATCTTAATGATTTGAACTTATTAACTAGGATCTTAGCATATTGAGCTGATATCATAAAGTTTAAAGTTAAAATTTTAGGATCCTTAGCTTATTTGGTATCTGAATAAACGAGGATGAACTTGAATCATGTTTAACTAGCTTAAGTTAGTTTAATCTTAAGTTTAATTGGTGTTTCCATGCGTAATCTTACTAATTTAAGCTAGTTTAAGCTATAGTTTAGGTCATTAGAACCTGAATATAGTGCTAAATGATGAAATTTTAGGTTCTTAAACTTAATGAAACATTTAAACAAGCTTAAGTATCCTTGGCTAGGTTCTTTCATTTTATTAGCTTAGTGTGCTTAAGTGGGTTTTGCATAATTGATGCTTAAATGGTGAAATTTAGATGGATTAAGTTGAGTTAAACTTAGGTAAATAAAATTGATGCTTAATGGAATGAATTTAAAAGCTTACTTCAATTATTAAGTTCAAATGGTTGGAAGCATATTTTGATTGTTAATCATGTTAATTGAATTGAATCCAAGCTTGTTTTCTTGTGTTTGATTGTTAATTGATATGATCTTGATGAGAAATTAATGTTTGGATAAGCATAATTAGCTTAGGAGTATTCAGTTAAGGTGAATTTGTGTTTAGAATAGTTTTGTGGATGATTAGTTGCTAGAAAATAGGTTGGTGTTTTGCAAGTTTGACAAAATGCATGTTAGAGTGTTTAGGTTGTATAAAAACCATGTTTTCTCAAAAGATCCCCTAAAGGCAAGCTTTGGTTCACTTAATCAATAGGTGAGTCAAAGTTTAGTTTTGTTTAATAAGCTCTTTAATGAGTAACCTGGGTATGTTAAATAAAATAGCTTAATTTAAAGTTGATGGGGAGCAAATAAAAATGTTTTCTAAATGTAAAACTTATTTCATTGAGTCTAAACTTAATGAGCCTTGATGTAAGTCATTAGGTGATGTTTAGGTGAGTCAAAATGTGTTGTTTAGAGTCATTTTAACTGTTGGTTTCAGCACATACGTGAGTGGTATTAGTGTGGCACTCACTTGTTAGGAATAAATAATAATGAATAAAAGCAATAAAAAGGGAGATATTTGCATGACTTGGAAGCATATTGCCAATGTTAGAAAACATAGTTCTAGGCCTTGGCACTTAGAAATCTTTGTTGTTTCCTCATGTAGGACTTTCATAGAGTCTACTAGAATTCATTGTTGGATGCATTTTAAAATTTTGACAAAACGCTTCGTGATCATAATTTGTGTCAGAAGCTACTATTGAAATCCAGCATGGTAGTCTCATAGAAAAGAAATATTTTGAATATGTTGTAGGCCTTAGAATTTTCTTTTGTATTTTTCCTATAATCCTCATTGAATAGACTACATAATAGGTCTTTGAAACTTTTGATTTTGTGATCGCACAAACATAAAAAAAATGCCAAAATCTAAGCCATTTGCATGGCTCTATTTCTATGCCTAATCAATATGAATTGTTTTGTTAAGGATGACCATTTTCATGTTTTTTTTTCATATTTTCAGATAAAAGTAGAGTGAATAAGCTTTCTAAGCATGTATGGCTCATCTGGTGGGTATTCACAATGAATCAAAAAGAAATTCTAGAATGTAGGTTGATTAGATGTACTATGCAATGTAGTAGCATCCAATTGAAAATTTTACGTGCCAACCAAAAAGATTTTCTCGCATTTTTGTAGTATTTTAGATTGAAATATAGTAAGTCAGAATTAATATAATTTGCTTTGATTATTTTATGTGATAAGAATATTCCAAAATAAATTTAGAAATCTTAAAAGGTCAAATTTGTCCCTTATCTTAAGTCTCTCTAAGTTTGGGTGTTCACTATTTCAAGTTCGGATGCCTCAGAATTGATTACAAGAATCATGTTTAGCATGTGCATGGGTCTAGGTGTTTCCTACAAAAGGTCTATAGTAACTTACATTAAAGCTTCCAAGTTGGCTTGAATAAAAGTGATTTTTGATCTTGTGTTAAAGTTATATTTTCTTCAATTTAGTCCAGGTGTGTTGTCTTTGCGATTTCTTTTAAATGGAGTAAAATCTGATAAACAATATTGAGAATGGAGTCAATCAATGAGTATTTTTGGAGTCAAATTTTTTGTGGAATTTTTCCTTTTTAAATGATTTTTGCTCCGAATCAGTTGTAAATTTGAGCTAGTCGTGATGAGAATTTCAGGATACAATTTTTTAGTGATATTTGTTTGGCCTTGAATGAAAAAAAAGGGATTATGATTGAAATCGAAAAGCAAATTTGGATATGTGTAATTAATTAGCACCAAATTTTGGGCACCATAAGAGGGATCGAGTCTAACTTGTATATTTTTGGTACACGTAGGCTATAAAATCATTCCTTTAGAGTTTTGTAATTCTTTAGTGGATGGTTTTAATAGGATACTAATCACACTTAGCCAAAAGATTGGTGGTGACTCTTAACCTAGTCACTCTTGTATTTTGGTATGAAAGGTTCAAACCAGTAATTCGTCTGAGAAATTAGACCTTACAATGATCTGAAGTGTTGTCTGATTTGAAATGTTGAGGTTCATATTTTGATATATTACAACAATTAGTAACGATAAGAGCCGTAGCTTCAGTTAGACAAATATACTTTATGCCAAGACTATAATTTGTTTGCTAACATTTAATATTAAATTATAAATTATGGATAGAAGAAAGAAATTAGTGAATTAAAAATATGTATATTGTCTCCATTTGCATTACTATTAAAGGTGTTTATGGACTAGCATGTAGCTCAACTTTTTTTGTCCAAGTTTAAATTTGGCTCTACCTAACTTAGTTTGTAAGTCCAAATTACTCTTAAAAGAATATTAAAGAGTTATTCTATCAAGTCATATAGACTACTTGGACCTTGAAAAGGTATAACTAGTATGTCACTGTAATTATTGTAATTGAAGAAACTAGAGACCCATACGTTGCTTAAGTATGATTTTTGCAACATATTCTTTCAATTCCTAGGATTATTTTCCTCTTCATATTCAATGATTTCACTACCCACCTAATGCAAATTATCTTAATTTTAATATTTCATAAAATAATTTTTCAATATAAAGTAATAACCTTTTTTTAGTGTGATACATCATGTTGAATATTTACATTATATTTTTTCTATCATTTAAATTTAAAAATGCTAACGGAATCTTCCATTTTCATTAGGCATTAATGATTTAATTCTTCAAGTTCTTATGTCATCTTTGTAATATCTTTTATTTTTTAATGATCATAATTCTTTCTTTTTCTCTTTAATGGTTCAATAATTTCTTCAGAACTTTTATCCCAAGTTTTTAAATTTAATTCTTATACCTTCTTATTTTTATGAATAAATTAATAAGGAGTAAACTGATTTCTCAAAAATAAATCGCAAAATTAAAGCACAAATAATGATCTTGAAAAATTTAAACAATATACTCAAAATAATAATTAAATGACCAATTAAAGCAAATAAAAGAGTAGGGATAGAGAATCAAACATAAGTGATTTATAAAAGTTTGATCGTGTGCCTACATCCTCTCTTTAGCCTCATTTGCCAAGGAGTTCCTAATCACTAATTTGAATTGCTACCTTTCAACGACAAGGTATAGCCTTCACAATCCCTATTTTTTATGTAAGCTTAGATAACAACTTTTTCCCCTTATCTTTTTAAGGCTAAGACATAACTTTTCTATTTTAAGGCTTTGGTAGATTTACCATTTTAAAAATATTTTTTTAAGAAAGAAGAGCTGTAAAAGGCTAGGTGTTTAAAAGGTTTAAGCTTAATAAAGAGAGACTAAACAAGGAAGGAATATGAGAACAATATGGAAATAAAGCTTAAAATAGTGAACTTCTTGAAAGCTTATGAGAGATGAAAAATATGGCTTTGATTTTTCTCTCTTGATAAATGTTGTTTCTCTTAATGTTTCTTTTCATAGAGTGTTAGAGATCCCTCTTTATAGCTTAGAAATGATTTATATTTGTTTGGAGCTAATTGGGATGGAAAATGACTATTGAAACCTTAAAAATTATGGGTAGGAATTTTAGTTCAAGTAAAAGTATCAATACTATTGATACTTCTTTTTATAATTTTTGGAAATTTGACCATTGAAAGTTCATGTGTGAATACCAATATTGATACTTTACTACTTTACAAAGTTCATTTAGACATTATTTACCTACCTTCTATTTCTTTTGGAAGTATGGATACTATATGAATACTTTCTTTATGTTTTCTCAAAAAAAAAAATTTAGGCATGTCAAAATGAGTTTAGATATTTGCGTGTAAAATTCATTAGATGTTGTTTCACAAAGTGTTCATACCTATCTTAAGTTTCTTTTAAAAGTACTTTTAGGCATTTCAAATTGAGTTTGAAGTATTCTAAAATATTTTAAACATAAGTATACATTCAAGAACATGTAATTTTAAGAAAACTTAAGGGTTAAACATATTTTAGTAATTTGTAAATATTTGAGAAAATGATATAAGGAACAATACTTTTAACTTCAAACTAATTAATCGTAAGATCTATCGTATTAAAACTATCTTAACATATTGAATGCAAATTCAACAAATTAGAGTGGGGATAATTGTTTGGTTCAGAATTGTGATTAACTCATTGGAATGAATCGCTCACCCCACTTTTTCATATAGTTTCACAAAATAACCAATAGATTAAGAGTTGCTACTAATCCTTTTAGGTTGAGTGTGATTAGCCATTTATTGGAATTCATCTTTTAAAGGTTACACAACCCTCAAAATAGATTACAAAGTCCACTTATAAACCAGAGGGAATTTAAGTTCAAGAGTTGATTACATGTAGGGAAGATGGGCATCCTGCAACACCTATAATAAGTAACTTTTAATCACATGTTACCCTTAATCTTGATATAATTGATTTTAATATTAAATATGTTTAAGCATGAGGCTAAATTTCTCTAAACTCATTTCCATTGTTCATAGATTGAAATAAGAAGTTATGGCATTAGACAATGTAAGTTGGGAGATTGTCCTCATAACCAACTTATTTTCCTATGGTATTTGCATTTTTTTTTACTTATTAACCTTTATCATTTTCATCAGGTCTTAGATGTAAAATGAGATTGAAGTGTTTTGATTTATAATGGATTCCTACTCCATAAATAAGTACACAAAACATAAACGATTCTTTTTATAGGATGGGAAAACATTGCAAACTAGCAAAATAAATTATTCTATAAGAAAATAGAGAGAATAATTAGAGCAGGCCTTGAAGAACAAAGGTGATTATAGGTGGTGATGGTGAAGGTGGAAGTTAATAAAGACAGTGGAAAGTGTACTACTAGGAGTAACCCAAAGAGAATTGCAAATAGATGCTTAAAAGTCAAAAGTTTATGGAAAGATCCCAAATGGAACTCTTGGACATTTATTTATAGTCTTATCAAAGGAAGATACAAAAAAGAAAAAAAGGAAAAAGTTTTCTTATATGAAAGTTTTATCAACCACAAGTAATGGTGAATTATCAATGGTGGTGATTGAAGTGTGAATTATAAAGGTTACACCCTAATGAGTGTTTTAGCCAAAGCTAGTGAAAAAAAAATTACATGATAGCACACTTAGGAGTCCACTTCTTGTTCAACAAGAAAAGAAAACACTTTTTTTCCAAGGAAAGGTTAAAAAGAAAAATCCTTAACAATCTCCATATTAAGTCTCCAAGGCAGGCTTTCTGAGACATCCTAAAAGTTGAGCAAATCTAAGATTCTTGCATCCTTTTAAGGTTAATGTCACAATTGACCATGCAAGCTACCTTTTAAACTATCATTGTCACATGCTACACAAGCTGCTATAGAGAATAGGGCATAGAATGTTAAAGCACTAGAGGAGTGGTACATTAGAGCACTTAAGCTTTGGCAAGTTGAACTACTAAAAGACCAGAGCTTTGGAGTGTTAGTGCACTAAAGCTCTAGAGTGCTACAGTGCATTCAACATTTAGGATGTGTTTAGATAAAGTGTTTGGAATAGAGATTTCATTTCAATCAAGGATTTTAAAATCCAAAAATAAATTAATTGTTTGATTAAAAAGTAAGATAAAATTTCTAAATTTACGAGGAATTTTAAAAGGGGATTTTTGAACGCCACAAATATCCTATTGAAATTCCACATAAATAGTGTTTTTTTTTAATTTCCCCCAAATCTCACTTTACTCTCACATGACCTATTATATAATATAATATTAAAAAAATCATTTATTTAGCTCAAATCTATTTTTTTGTTATTAATAATATCTATGCATTTTTTACAAATCTAATGATATCTATTTTGAACAAATATATATATATGTATTTTTTATTTTTAATATTATTATTTTTTATAATAATTCTTTATCTCATGAAATTCCAATACCTTAAATTCTTTTCTAACTACTATTTATTCAAACGAAACAATTACAAATGCTAGAATTTACATTTTAAAGCACATTCATTTCAATTTTACTTAAAATTTTAAACTTACTTACATCAAGAAACTTTCAATGTTTGTTATTTTTCTTCATTATTTTAATTTTCTCTTTCAAACTTTTATCACTCTTGGCCCTTATCTCCAATTTTCATAATGTATGCTTTTCCTATTCCCAAAAGATCAGATCAAGTGAGGTTTAGATGGTAAAAACTTTGTTTACTCAATGCTTATCTTGATCCATCGGGCTTGAAAATCTAATTTTATGTTTAAAATATATTAAAATATTAAAAAATTTATATTGATATTTATATATTTTTATAATTAATTTAAATAAAAGTACTTTTTTATTAATTAAGTAATTATCTAATTCAATTTTAGTCGAATAAAATCTAAAAAAAATTATTCTAAACTCGACTCAATTTAAGCTAAGATTGAATCTGACGCTTAACCATGTTCTGTATAATTGTTGATACAATGAAAATGAAAATTTTTAATTTGCTCTGAAAACTGCATTAAAACATGTGAATATTGTCTATTGATCTGGCATGAACTCGGGACCAATGGAAAAAAAATTCCCTTGCACATAAATATATTGGAATGTATTTGAAATAAAATATTTGCTTGTTGTTACGATGCATTTACTTGGGCTACAACCTAAATGAATTGATGTCTATAACAAACTTTTGAGTTGTAGCAGATTCACTGCAATTCCTTCTGTAAAAAATTCCAATGAATACACCAATGTCTACTTACATTTGACAAATGGATCAAATAAAGGGCCATATTTTTTTTAATCATTTCTTCCTTGCATCATTTTTGAAGCAAGCAATGGTGTTTCAATCATTGCGGTGTGACCACCGAGTGGAATTGTCCTAGAAATATAGTTTTTTCTATGAGTCCAATGGGATGTAAAAAAAAACTTTTATTGTTTAAATTTATTTAAAATTTTGTTTTACTTTTAAAAATATATTAAAATATTAAAAATATTATATTTATTTTATATATTTTTATAATTAAATTTAAATAATAATTCTAGCCAAGTCGATTTGAATTTCCTTAAATTTATTTAACCTCTAATTTTTTTGGTAGTACCATTAACAGAACATAGACTTTACTCAACTTGCTCCTCGTTTCTCTCAGATTTGGCACAAAAATTCGTAACAAAATCTTTGTTTCAAGCAATAACAGGTTTCCCTCTGAGGGGAAAGATGTCTAAAGGTTTTTGCATATGTTGTGCTATCATCGTGACAACATGCTTTAATTCTACAATTTCTGGGCATTGGGCATTTTGGCAAAAATCAAGCTCAGGCAACATGCTAACATTTCGGAGACATAATAGTATTTTTAATCGAGCTTTTTGAATTCATCACCAATATTTCTGCTTTTCTACAATGCCACTTTCAAGTCTTCCAAAGTAGATCTGAGCAAAAAAAAAATGAAATTGTAATATTCCATTTGATTCTGGTCTAAATAATAATTAAATATATTTTATTAATTTTGGTATTTGATTCATAGGTTAAAAAATTGCAGTTATCCAAACTAAATCAATTTCTTTTTGTTATTAAATTTTATTTAATTTTTAATTTTATATGATGTAAAAATAAATATTTTATTCCTAAAATAATAGGAAAAAAACTTAAAAATACTATAAAAAGATATTTTCCAATGATTTCCATTTTTATTTAATTTTAATTAGTTTTTAGTTTTTTCTAAATTTGTGAAAAGAAACTTTAAAATACTGCAAAAAATATATTTTTTATTAAAAAATTGATGAACCAAACTAATATAAGCTTATGGAATTTTGTTTGATTCGATTAGATTATATATGATAATTAGTTCGGTTTCAGTGTAATTCGTAAAAAATCAAAATACTACACATTAACAGTAATTCTTTTTAAACTGAACCAAATCATTATAATCTGTCCAAAGAAAGGCTAAAACTCCAAGGCAATACATTAATAGTAGTAATCTGTATGGCAGCAATCGGAGCTGTTGCACTTCAACATATAGCTTATTTGCCACATGAAACATTAACAAGGGCACAGCTGTGTTGTCTCTTTTTGGCTGGAAATAGACATTCTATTTAACAGGGACTCCAGAAGAATGCAGTTGGGAAGTCCATCCTTACAGTCCAAACAAGTACAAAAGCAACCTGCCGGCTAATAATTATATAGGAATGCCTAAAACTAGAATGAAATTTGAATCTCCTACCTAGTGAATTAAGTAAATTACTTGATCAAAAAATGAAATGTCGATAATTTAGAACCATTCAAACCGGAAATTCGACAAATATTGGCAGGAACTTCTCTTTCTTTCTCTTCCTCTTGCTATGGATTTCACTAGCTATTCTACCCAACCAATGCTTTGCCACCGCTTCAATATGGCAAAGCCAACTCAACATGAAATTAATCTAATCTGAGTTAATATCAATCTCCAACTCATCTATTTTAGAACATTAAGGAACCTCACAGTCTGAGGTAAAGTTTATCTCTTTAAACCAAGTACTAGGCAGCTATATAGTTCTAACTTTATTTTTCTTAAAATACTCATATCCAATATATGACCTTCCAAGAATCCCCATATATATGGAAAAAGTAAGGAAAAAATTAAACATACCAACGTCGGATACATACCCATATCTGACACTCACGATCAAGTTTGAGAACTTAGCTAGGCAGCACACATCAAAAGATTCATAGATCCTTCAAAAAAGTACTGATAAGGAAATGCTTACTTTCAAGTATATGACAAAAAACCAGTTTTTAAGTTAACGGGCAATGCCAATTGCCTTCTTTAACCTTAGCTAACGGACAATGCTAATCCTTATAAATAACACTCAGATAATTTAGAAAAAAGAAGAGGGAAATGCTAAACCAAAGAAATATTTGAACAAAATTCCATTCAACATAAAGAAAGCTATGCTATTTAGGAATTTAGTGGATAGCCAATAATTATGAGTACCAAATTCAAAGCTGTATTTAATCGCAGGAATGTAATGATCCAAAATGAACCTAAGTTTCTAAACCACGTCTAAGGAAAGTTACAGCAATAACTATAAATTATTAGCGTTAAGCTTGAAACAGCATCAGTGAAGTGAAGGACTATAACCACCCACCTTCCTCCAAGAGAAAAATGAAAGAAGAAACTTAACTACTGATATCCTTAGGGTGATAAGTTTCAATAATCTCCATTTCTGCTGCTGGGGAGTTTACTGTGGATGATGAATCTTAAGCAGAAGTTTCCCCCACAGAAGAATTGAGTCAATTTCCACAGCATAATCTGGCAAACATTCAATACAATATGATTCTTTATGGTAATAACTCATTTTTTTAATATAGTAAAGCCAAATAATTTTTTAAAAACTTTTATAAGTAGAACCAAATATTGACTAAACTTCCACATTAACAGTTCTTAACAAATAAAACTTAGTTAGTCCAACTTTACTCGACGTTACAGCAGTTGTCTGTGTTCACGTGAGTGCTCTGTGTACAAAAAAGTAAATACAGATTATGGTTGGAATCCGATTATATAGGGACTCATTGCGCCAAGCATGAATATACTGTTGAATAAGGGAATTGGGCATAAATAAGATAGGATCACAAGAACATAAATCTCTCCCCAACTTTTCTTTTTATTTCACATTTATTATGATGAAACTGAATTTATGATATTAATTCGTTGTATTAGATTACTATTAGTTGTTAATCACACCTTACTGAATCCTTACACCGTGAAGTTCTAGGAATTGCAAAGGAAACTTTGATGTTAACCTTAGGTATGGCTCAGGCCTTATTGAGTCACTTTGTTAATTCTTTTCCTTTATGATTTTCATTTTTAAGATATAAGTTGTCCTAGTCACCAAAAAAAACTCTCTTTACATAAAAAAAAAGGATTATAGTTCTTTTCCTTTATGATTTTCATTTTTTAGATATAAGTTGTCCTAGTCGCCAAAAAAAATCTCTTTACATACAAAAAAGGATTGTAGATCATACTGGACAATCTAACGTATAATGTTTCATCTAAACAAACTAGAGAGGTTTTTTCTTTTTCTTTTTTATGTAATGCATGTCTTCTTGTCAAAAATTCTACAACTAGTGATCATGCTACAAGGGTTGGAGTATGAAAAATCTAAAGATCCAGTCAAACTTATTTAGACACGACATACAATTTCCTAATGCCGTTACAATAAATCAACAAGAAAATTAGGTCCTTACTTGACAATTGGTTGCTGCCATCAAAGGACCAGAAACATAAAAATGATTAGAGGATCATTTTTGGTGGCTAAAGTAATCGAAACTTGAAAACTATCTCCACCACCATGGTTTAAGGCTATGGTGACATGCCCTGACAGGGATACTATTTCCCACCAACCCTGCAAGGCAAACGAAAAAAATTGTCAAAACCAGCTATCATCGGATAAGAAACAAGGTACTTTGATGACTCTAGAAAAAATGTGGTACGAGAATTTAGAAGCCTCATAAATATATAACAAAATTGAGTAAGCATATTTAGAAGATAAAAGATTAAGACATAACAACTGAAAAAGTAGAAAGGAAATCATATTTTATCATTTCTCTCATAAGCTGTAACTAACGTTCACAAGAAAAGCCATGAAAGATAATTTCCACTCAAAATAATGAAAGTAATCAAAATCTATGGGGAAAAAGAAGAAAGAGTTATATTAACACATTTTACCATGAAAATAGAGTAAGAAGAGAAAGATGAATTGAAGTGCAAGAAAAAAGGACTAGTCAAACACCATTGCTAACTAATGTGCAGTAACATTATTTTTATTAGTAAAAGTATTAGTATTAGTACTGTTAGGAGCCATTGCATTGCATCTGCAATTGCATCATTTACAGAAGCAAATGACAGACAATGAGTTGATCCTACACTAGTCATCAGCAAAATATACGCGCCACTTAGCTCTTTCTGGACCAAGAAATAAGGGTATCAGACTGGTGACTTTTTAAAGATTAATACTGTAAAGTTCTCATTCTAATAAACACAATGTAATCTCATATTTCAAGTCTAATGTTAGGCCTCTACTACTCAACTATATAGTTGAGTACCACGATTGCATCTTGATAGAAGGAAATCAGGATAGTCATGTTAAAAATAAGATAACCCTATCCGCTAGCTAATCATTGATTATACCAACAACACTTGAAAGCAGAAAAGCACAAAGGTTTATCACATAATGTTCTATTACTAGCTACGCAAGGTCTAAACACCACTAAATAAGGCTGCCCAGTAGAAAGCCTCTAAAAAGACAAATGGTAACTCAAGTAAAAAATATTACTTTCCTACACTTTCTTTCCCACTCCTCTCTGCCATCCATTAAAAAAACTTCCCTACTCTATTGACAGCTAGATAGAATTAGCTTCAGTAGAAAGAAGTAATTCTATAATATTCCTAATACTAATTTTAAATGATGCTGCTTTAAACGTGGCATATCAAAATAGAACAAGCTGCAGTCATAAGAACCAATTCAAAAATGCTTATAAGGATTTTGAAGGGAATAGGAAACATTCTCAAAAGAAATTAAATGCACCAAAGTTATAATGAAACATAGGTCATGTCCAGGACTCCATTTAAACAAAGAATTATAATATCACAAAAGCCATATATATGGCCCAAGGTAGAAAACAATATGCCAGATATGACTAAGACAAGAAGATAGTCCAAACAACCATTAAAACCTTTAAGGGGCATTAATGTTCCAGAATTAGGCTTACCCTTAGCAAGTACAGTGGTCCCTGATAAACCCTCTTATGCAACAGTCCAAAATGAAACACTCCTTACCATGAAGACTAGTTTAATGACAACATAAATATCAAATCACCACTTTTGAATCTAAGCAAACTACTGCATTCCTTATTCTATTCTTTCTTCTCCTTATTAGAGATGATTAGGCTTTCCTTTCTCTCTCCCCATTCAATATTATTATATAGCATCTATGAATGCTTAGAATTAGGTTTACCCTTAGCTAGGCCAGTGATCCCAAATAAACCCTCTTATGCAATAGTCCAAAATGAAATACTCCTCACCATGAAGACTACTTTAACAGCAGCATAATTATTAAATCACCTTTTTTAAATCTAGGCAAACTACCACATTCCTTGCACTATTCTTTCTACCTCTCCCTATTACAAATGATTAGGCTTTCCTTTCTCTTTCCTCATTCAATATGATTATAAAGCATCTATGAATGGTTATATGTAGGTGTTTTCTAATGCAGTGAGAAAATAGAGCATTTCATATCGCCTAACGTGCTATGTGCCACATCATGAAATCAAGCAAGAAACAGAGAGTTAAAAATGTCTATAGAAAAAAGTTCCAATATCTCAAAACCAAAATCCAGACAATACCAATTGATGACCTCTAATTAGTACACCTGAGTATTGAAGTATATAACTAGCATAGGAAGGTGCCGGTGATCTTGACTGCTAAATTCTTGGTGGCTGTACCAAAGGACCGAAATCAAATCCTGCCTCCGTCAGGGATTGGTGGGTTTCATGGAAAGGAAAGGACTATTATCTGTTCTATAGCCTAAGAACTATACCAAACACATGTTACGATTAACATGGAACCCCCAAACACACAAGTGCACTAACCATAGGGCCTTTCACCTAGAGTTCAAATTATGTATCCGAAAAGGAGTGGGCAGTTGCAGTTTTGGAGCTCAAGGAACCCTCCTTAATCACACATAGCATCAAAAAGAGAAATAAATAAAATAAAAAGATGTAATAAAGAGGGAGAAGCAGAGGGCAAAAATTTGTATTAAAATAGTAGAATTTAAAAATAATATCATGAGAGTGAGGAAAAAATGAAAAGAAAGAAAAAGCCTACAGGAAAATAGTTTTAGACTTACAAAACTTTGGGCTAGGGGAAGAGACTTAAAAGGAGCAAAGACAGAAGGGTAACACCAAGTTGGTGAGCAACTTAACCTTTTTTCGATAAGTGGTTAGCAGCAAACTAATTTAAATCCTCTAAGAAACCCAAGATGGCATGGAGCCAATCTTTTGCCTTAATAAACTAGCTTAGATAAGAATCACCATTCAATTATCTCAAGTATAAAACACTAATAATTGAAAATTATCACTAAAAAAAATGCTATTGATTAAATTGGTCAAAGAATAAATAAATAAACAAGCAAAAAAAATTTAGTAGGTTAGGCTTCATTCATTTACACTCCACTTACCGTTAACTAGTGCTATGCATAAAAGCAAACAACTATAGCATCGCATAAGAAAAATAGAAAGCACTTGAAGAATGGTGAACATAATGAGTTGTTAATGTGCAAAAACTCAAAATACATAAATAAGGTAAGAGAAAATAGAGTTAAATGATAGGATTTGAGATTTTACCTCATATGTAGAAATATTACCACATCGAAGAATGCTAGCATGAGCACTACATCCAACAGCAGAAACAATGTAATAGTTACAAAAGCAACTATTGCAAAATAAAGTTATCTTTGCAATTATGTCCTACAAGTATAAAAAAAATGTTCTCATCATCATAACTAACCTTCATTTAATAAAAAAATTAGATTAAAAAATAACTAAAAAATCTTCCCCAGAAATTCATTGTTTAATAAGTAAACAAAATAATTAACGTAAAATTGTTAAAAGTAAAGTAGCTTCATGGATACATAACTTACCTTCCCTACACAGATTGTCATTGAACATGGATGAAAATCTCCCTCAATTCTATTCAGACCGAAGCCCTCTGCAAATATCATACTCCATATATGTGAAAGTAATACCTAAACCCTATTAATTATAACTTTTGAAAATCAAATATAACATTAGTATGTTAGTAATTAAAATATTAGTTTTTTTTCATTTTCTTTGTATAATCTCATTAAGAAATGGATTAAATTTGAAGCATGGTTCACATTTAATCCTTATCTAGTAAATATTGCTTGGTCTAAACCAAAATCTGATTTACCTTGATTTAAAAAGTATTTAGTAGGTACAGAATGGAAAGATTTAGAGTTTGAGAAGTTTTCATTATGAAAGACAAGTTTGCTTGGAATTCCCTTCCTCTTCCTTTTCCTGATAAT
This sequence comes from Adansonia gregorii, assembly GCA_038382025.1. Lineage (NCBI taxonomy): Eukaryota > Viridiplantae > Streptophyta > Magnoliopsida > Malvales > Malvaceae > Adansonia > Adansonia gregorii. The sequence continues at coordinate 14,157 of JBBYHO010000333.1, read as the reverse complement.
CAACCTTCCTTTTTCTTTTTCTCTTTGGTGTTCATCCAGGCCAAAAGGTGCGAGCGACATACTTTCCCTGTCGTCCATAAAATCCTATGCTTCTGTAATACACAAATAAACAATATAGTTAAAAGAAAAAAAAAGATAAACAAAAATAAAAATGAAATGTCTTATCACACTTACCGATAAAAAAATCAGAAAAGATATTAAACGTCTGATTCTTTTAAGTTAAAAAACTATGTACTAATATGTGGGCAAACCCAATAGTACCATTACAATTCAATTTATAAATTGGCATTTTATGGCAATTACAGTTACCAAAAACTGGTAATATTCCAAATTGCATTTTTTACTAAACTTCTATTAATATAGCATAAGACAGCGAAATTATAAATTTCTCTTTCTCTGTCTCATTATTTAAAAATACAAAAGGACTCATTTAACACATTTTACCTCTAATGTCAAGTTATATGCATGTTATCCATATTTTATTTCAATTAGAAAAATCTTTAATTTTTTTTCTACATCTACTATATTTATTTGAAATCAATACACTAAAAAATTATAGAAAGAAAACCTAAACATGTTTAAGGAATAAATAAAAACTCAGCAATCAGCAAATATATGGTAACCATACTATATTCATTTGAAATCAATACACTAAAAAATTATTGAAAAAAAACCTAAACATGTTTAAGGAAGAAATAAAAACTCAGCAATCAGCAAATATATGGTAACCATTTTGAAATAAAAGGTTTGAAAGGTAGCATTCTTTACCAGCCCCATATACATTACGTTTTGGATTCAGACACTTAGAAGTAAAGCGAAATCCACTATTCTTCCAATTATCGCCAAGAAAAGCACTAAAATAAGTGTGCATACTTTGTACCACTCACATTGCTCAACATGGACAATCTTAGTAATTAATGTGTCATTTAAAATTGGCAAAATGATAAGCACATGGATCAATACCAATTAGGCATCTTAATGGTCAACTGACGCTGCAATTGCAGCTTATATCTATGCATAGGTAGTGAATACATATACTGGTAGCTTGCAATATTGGCAAAATATGAATTAAGGATTAAAAATGCATTAAGCTAAACAAAAAAGAAGGGAAAATAATCACCTTTGTAAGATTTGATGTGGTAAGAAAAGAAATGAAAAAGATTTAACGTTGATTACATAGACGAATGTTCTTTTTCCTACAAACTTTACCTCTGAATTATAACTCCACTAACAGATTTCTAAAGTTTTATTTTAGGAGTCCTGTTCGACATTGTTAATTAAATTGAAAAGGCATGTGGGACTTCAAAAAAATAATTTGGCATAATTTCGCATTACTAAACTTAATTCAACTAAGCCTTAACCCAACTAGTTGCATAAGCTAAAATGAATTTTTTTCATTCACTCTATCTAATATTTTGTCAAAGATATTGAGATATCCATTTCGTCCTAATTACATCATCCTCTGTAAATTATAGGTATAATACGTTCTCTTTTTTCCTTCATCATATATCAAAATAATCATCCATGCAAATTACATTTTCACTTTTGCACCCCAAATGTCCATGTTAACTTTATCATTATTTCTTTGTTGTCCTACACTGCTCCCTACCACACCCCTTCCCTACCCAATCACCAACAATACCACATGTCTGTAAGTGCATGCATACAAAAGCAAAAAAATGGTTTGAATGATAGCACAAAAGATTTTAATTTCTTTTTTAATCTCTATTTACTCCATAAGATGCTTCCATTTCCTTACAAAAGTAGAAACATAAAAGTAAGTTTCTGATATCCAAAATCCTATTGAATTTTTATTTTAATTATATCCAAAATGCCACTGAAAAAGTCTTTGAATATCTTAAAATAATTACAAAATGAACTTAGCATAATAGTTGATAAAATCTAAGTCCCCCCTATGGCCATAACTCTAAGTTATCCATCTGGATAACTTTCCTGCACTGTAAGAGTTATAATTTCTCGTTTCATAATAATTGAGATCAGAAGTTCATAGTAGGACTTGTAGTCAATTCATTTGATTCCCTTTTGATAGCTACACCAGGATTGCTACAATAAATTTGACAATTACACACAAGACAATACAAATGTTATACATTTGCCTATCATAGTCACAAAAAAAATTAATCAGATACCATTAGGGAACACACAGTTTATAAATTGAAAATATTCTATTAATGAACTTGAGGCTTAGTTGAAATGGTTCACCCACCTTTTTAAAAAGTAGGACTTGACAAGGCTAAGGTTCAATCACCAATAGTTGCAAATTCCATTTCTCTAATTCCTCTTAGGCCTTAGCATCCTTTTGTACCAAAATAAAACATTCAATTAATGTGCTCACAACTTTTAACCAAAACCAACCACTATTTTCAACAAATTTATAGAGGAAAATAACTAAAATAATAATGTGCTACGTTATTTTCTTTATAGGAACTCACATTCAATCATGAAAATAGGTTCCTCCTAACTTCTTTTGTGATTAACAACAAACTCACCATAATCAAAATTTATTGCTATACAATATACATATATTATCATACAAATGTACAAATTCCAAAATATATGACTTTGGATCCCATAAACACAAATTGTAATGATGATGGGTGTCTTGGAAAGTAATGATAAAAGAACAAAATATATGCCTAAGTTTGTTATTAGGTTTTTTTTTTTTTAAATCAACGAAATTTACATGTTCACATAAAAAGGATTCTTCCTCAAATTAGAGATTCAACGAAAAGTTAAATAATAATGCACTAATTATTGCCATTTTTTTCCTTTACGTAACTTTCCGACAAAGTTGGATATGCATCGAAAAAGCAATTCAAAAAATTCTTTTGTTTATTGAATTTACATTTAAAAATAATCAAATTCAAAGAGAAACTCCTAAAATAAAGAAAATGCTAACTCTTCACAAACAATTTTAATGACAATTTCAATCATTATAAAAAGAAAAACAAATTAATAGAATCATAGAATTCAAAATGAATTACCAAAAAATTAAGAGAAAAATGGGAGGTTGAAACTGAGAATCCTTCATTCCAACTGAGATGAGAGGGTTTATCTTTTTTATTTTTGGGTTGTCTTTTCATCTATTATTCTTAGGAATTTCAAAACTTGCATTTATTCAAAAATAAATAAATAAATAATATGGGCTAGGTCGATATACATTTGAATTTATCGAAGAAGCACAAAACCAAATCGACAGTGGATGATGTCAAGATTCCATGGAATAAGTACTGCATAGTTGGAGAGGCTTTGATCATAGTCCTCCCAATCTACTTTGTCTTATAGAATTTGTGCCTGTGGAGCTAAGAAATGTAATAAGATGGATACATTTGCTAGGGAGTGAGTATCTGTATGTATCATCCTCAATGAAAGGCAAGGCAGTCCAAGTTTTGAGGAAATATTTTTGGTGGAGTCTGCATAATCCCCTTCGTTACTCAATGATTATGTGGAATAGATGATCATAAGAATCTATGAAACCGTTCAAACATAGCATCCAAAGGTAGACCTGTCAATTTTAATGAGTCTAAAAAATTTATGCACAAATTTAAACTCAAATTTAATTTAATTTGATTACATTATAAAATTCTAATAATTTTGGATCTGAAATCATTCAAACATAAAATGATTTATATTGATTCAAACTCGAAATAATCTGAATCGAAAATAATTTAAAACATTAACCTGAAAGTATCCAAACTTAAATTAATTTTATTTTCGTTTAGAAATATTAATCTATAATATATATATATATATATAAACATAAATGTGAAAAGTCTCTTAAATTGACAAAAATAAATATGATTGTTCATAATATTTCAAATTTGCCACTTACATAATATTTTATTATATATTATAAAATTTATCTAATAACAATGTTTACAGTATTAATTGATTAAATGATTAAAATATGTTAAATAATATAGAAATAACTCTATTTATAAAAGCTATATCTTTGAGCTAGAGTTATTTTTTGCATGTAAGTTATCTTTACGCTAAAATTCTTTCTTATTTAGAGAATATTATTCGATTGATTGTTGAATATATATATATATATATATGTAAAATTTAATTGACATCAATTTATGCAACTTGAAAAAAGTTACTAGCTTATTTTCTTAATTAATTTAATTTTCCTACATGAGTGGTGATTTTGGGAACAATATATTTTTAAACTCTAACTCTTCCTTGATTCCAAAAAAATATAAAAAAAAAATCTAATTTCCATCAGTAATTGATAAAAAAAAAGGGTTTTAAAATTTAACTACATGAAAGATCTTTTGACAAATACCTAAAATCCATAGATTTATTGAGGGATGTCATGGTAGTCCTCTTAAATTGTCCAATATTTAGTCATTCTTCCTAATATCTTTTAGGGTGTATATTTCTTTTGCTTTCCCGTTTAGTTTTTAGGGATTTTTGCTCTTGCTTTGGTGTTTTGCATTGTTATTTTGGTATGATCAAGTTAGAGGATTTGGGTCACTCCATTTTACCTAATTATGTTCATTTTTTGGGATAAACGTGTTTTATTATTTATTTATGGATAAATTTTATTTTTGTTAATAAATTATCTTGCTTTCACTTTTTTTTGTTTAATTGGTTTTGGTTAATTTGGTTAATCATTTAGAATTTGTTGGTTAAAATCCTGTGTTGATGATTTATATGAATATATTTTTTTAATTTTCATATAATGTATATGGCTTTAATTTTCTTCCATTTTTTCACTAATGTGATTGTTAAAAATCTCTGCAGTCATTAAGCATAATTATTTCATTTATTGTTTTCCAACTTCTTATTATTATTATTATTATTATTATTATTACTTTCTTCAAGTATGTTCAATTTACTATCTCTCGATTCAACTTTTGTTACTCCAAATTTATCATACAAGATTTATTCTTTTCTTTCATACATTTATTTTTAGCCATATGGTGCTACCTTACACTTATAGGAACTATGTCAGACGAAATAGAAAACAAGGTAATGAGAAAATACAATTTGTGTTTTTATATTACAAGAATATTAGTATTTACTTTATATTGATCATATCCATTTTTATATATTTGTTTGGAATCAATTTATTTTTCTTGAAACCCAAAGGAGTTACTTCGTAGTATCACCATACTAATAACAAGGTCCTAAGTCATTATGGGGGAGAAGAAGAAATGGGGTAATTCTTTTAGCTTTTGAGTTAGAGAAGCTTAATTTAACTTTAAAGACTTATATATCATTAGAACTCTACAACATTTGTTTGTGCTAAAAACCTTTTAATCATGTCCCTTTGTTTTCCCTTTTTAATTTGTTCTTTTTGAATTTAATGTCTTTGAATTGAGTTATTATTGTATTTTTATAAACTTTATTTAGATTTTAAAGCTTATGTTTTTTTTTCTTTTGACTTTTGCAATCTCATATAAGTTCATGCCCTTACTACGGTACTTATGGCCATGTATAAGGAAGAGCAGACTAGGTAATAAATATGATTTTTATGTTTCTTTATTAACAATAAAAAAATTATTAAAATGCTTCATTTAACAAATTAAAATATAACAAATGTACAATATCACATGCAACGTATGTGACGTAAGAATTAGTTTAACAAAAATAAATAAATAGGACAAGATTATTGATTTCTCTTAATTTTATAAGTTTAATTATCTCCTAAAATCTTTTTTTCTTTACCATTGCAATTTATATAATTTTTATATTATCTTTCTTAATTATAATTAAAAATAAATTATTTTTATAATTATAAAAAATTTATATTTATTAGTATAGAGTACAAATAATTTTTTATTTTTTAAAATAATAAAATAATTAAATAAATCAATCATTATTATTTTAAAACAAAAAATAACAATGATTCAATAAAACTATATGTTATATTATTTGAAATATTTATATATATAATTTAATTTTAAGCAAATTAATATATTTTATGTTAAATGTGATAATTTAATAATATGATTTAATATAAATTATATTTTTATTCTCAATTGTGTACATATGATTTATAATAAGTTATGTAATGCACCAAATCCTAAGATTTGGCCATCAAGCACCTCTTCGATCAAGTCAAATTAGATTTTCAAAAATAATTCTATGTTTGAAAATAATATCTACCACGGCCTTTTTCTTACAAAGCTATCGAAATCTTTCTTTAATTTAGAAAACTCACAAAAAAAAAAAAAAAAAAGAAAAAGCAAAACACCCTTAAACTCATAACTCAAAATCCCAAAGATTCTTAGCAACCCAAGAAAATCTCTCTATTAATATTTTTCCCTCTGTAATTGTTTTCTATAATGATTGTTATTTGTTTAACTAGGAATTAGAATAAAAGTTTAGGTTTTTTTAAATTTTATTTTTTTAGATCTAATTCTAACTTTAGAAGAAACATTTTTGTCTCAGATTCAAAGATTATTTTTGGTTTCAAAATTTGGGTCTTTTATTTATTTTGACAAAAAAACAATAAAGGAAAATAAAACAAATAATAGAAAAAAATAAAAGTAAAATAAAATTAATAGGATCTAAATTGGGTTCAAAGCCCAATTCCAGAGTCTAAGAACATAATTCGAGTTAAGAAGGGCAATATTAAAGTCCAAATCCAAAATAAATCTATAACAATAATTTTGAACCCAAACTAAATCGAGGTCCTACAGTCATTCAAACTAAGACCAATCTATAAAAAAATGTTATAAATCCAAAAATCCACTTTAATTTTTTGAATTCAACTTAGATAATATTTGAACAAAATTAAGATATTTTGTGTGAGAATAATCTGACAATCAAACACTATTTAAATCAGATTTTACCTAATAATTCTTTAAAAGATCCCAGACCAAATTTGACGTTACAATATTTTATCTTTCTACATATTATTTAAAATAAATATAATTTTAAAAGTATAACATTGTCTCATGAAATGTAGAATAAAATACATAAAAGGTAATTAATTAGGATACTGTTAGTTTATCTTAATGATTGAAACATTAGGCTATTATAATCTCTTATCATTTTATTTAAATTAAACAAGATAATTTCCTATTTATAGACATTTTTTTGGAATGAATGTGTTGTTTTTAATTTCAAATGTATAATTTCCTAAGTCTTATCAAGTAATTTTTAAAAAATATATAAAATAGATTATTTATATGCATATTTTATTATAACAATTTGTAAATATTAAAATAATATATTATCGTATGATAATAATAAGTTCAAGGGCAAATTTGTCACCATAGTATAAGTACATATTGATATTTGCCACTATATTTAATTTTAATTGATATGCCAATGAGACCTTGGCTTAGTAGTAAGGAAGAGGCTCTAGGACTTTGAGGTTTCAGGTTTGAGTCCCACCATATGTGGGATTGGTTTAACTTTATATTAGTTTTGTCCAGTTATATTCTGATTGATTAGTTTGTTTAATTATAAGTGATTAAGTGATTAGTTTGAGCCTATTAATTCTTATAGATGGATGTACTTGACTTCATTATAATTTTGTGTACTTGTAATTTAAAAAAATTAATTAATATTTACCATTATACTTTTATTTATTAATGATTTTTGGACTTTTTAAATATTAATTGAAATTGTTATTTTTTAATTATAACCAAATATAAATATAATATAGATAAATTATGAAAGAAAAGAAAATTAAAAAATAGTAAAATTGATTAGCATTTCTTTTCTGCTTAGATTGGAATCCCAACTACCTTTTCTCCCTAGCCTAGAGTATCAATTACAGTATAAACGAGGATAACAAACCAAGAAAAATATAACAATTGGCATTTTTTTCAAGTGAAAAAAATTTACTTCTTTTGATAAATAAGAACTTAAATTCCAAAATGGATAAACAAAGTTCTTTATATAAAATTTACAATATATAAATTTTGCCATCACTCATGCAAAAAAAAAAAAAAGAAAGGCCAAAATTTGATGACTCCTAAAGTGCCACTTAATGTAAAAAGTGAACAAAGCTGTTTGTGGCTTATGTCGTGTGCCATGCAAGATTGTCAATGTCGCCATTCAATCCCAATGTGTAGTTTTTTTCTTCACTTGCTTCCATATCCTTGATTAAGTATTTTTTGACTTGAAAAACCAAGTTGCAAATAACAATATATGTTAGAGATAAATTTTAAATACAGTTGGTAAATGGGCGAGTTTGAATTAGGCTATCTTTGATTTTGGGTTATTTGGGGTTAAGATTTATTTCAAATTTGGATCATCTTAAGCTCAATTTTTTTATTTAAGTTTTTTCAGGTATGGGGTTATTTAGGGTTAAGATTCATTTCAAATTTGGATCATCTCAAGCTCGGATTTTTTTATTCAAGTTTTTTTAGGTATGGGCTATCTTAAGCTCGGATCATTTCAGTTACGAGCTTTTTCAGGTTAGGATTATTTCAAATTCAAATTGATTCAAATTTAAGTGTGCTTAGGTAGATTCAAGAAATTCAAAATTTTCTAAGTTATAAATAATTTTTTTAATGTTGATTGTAATAATTTAATTTTACTTTTACATATTGAGGAAATTACTAAAATTAAAATTTTAAAAATCAATAAGTATTTATATAAATATAAAATTATATAATAATTTTATTTATATTTGTCTATAAGTAAAATTGACTTGAAATACTAAATGACATGAATAATATCTTAAATAGTTCAAATTTCATCCCATGATATAGTATTGTCATAATTATGATACTTTAATATTGTGATAATTGTTAAAATAATTTATTAAATGTAGACATCTCTTTTCTCCCATACAAAAACCAAAATAATTATTATATGTATACATCACTTCTCTCCATAAATGAATCAAGTTAATTTATTAAATTAAATGTATACATGTATATATCTTCTCTCTCTCTTTCATGAATCATGTCTATTTTATAATGAAATAGTTCTCGTTGAATACTATATATAATCAAACTTTTAATATTTTCTCCACTAACATACAACCTAAAGCAACTATTTAAAAAGTATAATTTGTGATGGATAAAATGTCTTTTAACAAAATAATAACATCAAGTGTTGAACATTATGCTTCTTATTGTCAAAACATGATAAGAAAGAAGACAAAAAGAGATAATTGATTATAAAAGTATTATAAATATATAATTTAACAACAAAGATGTAAGCCAAGATATTTATCTCTGTAGGGCAATTATTCTAACAATATGTTGTGGATGCTTACATTGCTATGGGAGAAAATCACTGGAGATAGATTAGACAAAATGTAGAACTTTAAATGTATTTCTATATTATTCAATAATAATTTCAAATATTCAAGCTTCACATAGAATTTTTAGTTAAAGTATGACACATTATGGAATTGTAGCATTCTAGCGTACACATATGAGTTTCTTTTTGAAAGAAATATATATGTGTATATATTATTTATATTGCTTTGATTTTAAACATAAGATGTATTTTTGAAGATAATAATAAAACATAAAATGCATTACAAACCTGTACAATGCACAAGTGTGATACCTACTATATAGTACCAATGTACTGTATTTAATATTATCATAATTTTTAGTATAACATCGTTTAAGTTTAAATAAAAGATAAATAAATAAGTTTGATAAATATGTCTACTAATAGTTAAAATAAAAATAATTTTTTACGTTTTATACTTCCTATTATTTTTCAATTATTATACACTTGTGATTTTATTAGTTTTTATGATATTTTAGTATTGATATAATTAATGATTGCATAAGAATTTTCTTGTTTTATAAGTGAGCTAAAATAAATATCAAGTAACACTAGATAAAGTAAATATAAAAAATCCTTCGGTTACATTTAAAAAAAAATTAGTAGAAAGAAACAAGTTATAAATATATGTAACTTTTTACTCTTAGCTAGGGAAAGCAATGGAGTGAAAGGGCAAATATAGCAAAATCAACCTTCATCCCACTAGCAAACTGCTTTACTTTACCACCTACCCTATTACACTATCGATGTTTTCCACCACTAGTGCCTTCATGGATGTTTAATACATCCAACCCTACCTTGCCCTACACTGCCCCATTTGATTTTTCTATTTATACTTTTTCAAGTAATAAAGCATACATTTCAAGAGAAAATCCATTTTTCGAGCATGTCTAAAGATAAAGTATAAAACAACAAAACATAAAGTATATATTACAAGAGATATAATTAATATATTATCCTTATTAAAAAAACTCAATACTTAAGAGTAAAATTATAATTTCAATCCACAGCATCGGGTAGGGTAGAGTAAGCAAATATCATATCACTTCACACCCACTTTTCAAACAAAAAACCCATTTTACCTCACCCAACCTCCACTGCCAAAAAAAAAAACCTTTTTATTCAAAGCAAATCAGTTCGGAATCCATCGGGCGATTTGGGTTTGCCATTTAATAAAAATATAATTTGTTATTATATGAACTTAATTTTTTCTTATTAGGGTTTAAAATTCATAAAATTAGATCTATATCACATATAATAGAGTTGAATTTATTTTTGAATGAATCAGGGAATTTTATGAGAAACTTGATGTTCTTGATTATTAAAAAAAATATAATTTTGATATTTCATTCTTCATTAATGGAAAAAATATTAATATTGCAATTATATAGTTACTTCTAAATCAAGATTTAATATGGGTATTAGAGTTATGAGCAAATGGAAAAATTGTTTTAAACCTTATGATACAAAAATATTTAAGAATCAAACATATTTATTCATTTGATTTTAAGAATTGAAAAATTATATTTTATTTAAATATTTTGTTTGAATGTTGTAGTGTTTAATTTAATTATTGAATTCTTTTAATCTTTATATTTTGATTTACAAGATAATATATTTATTTTCAAGTAAATTTAATATTTTATTTTTTTGAAATACTAAGAGAAATATGATTTGAAGTTAAATTTGTTGTACATTATTATAGTATTAGACAAAAAATCAAGTTCAATCATAAGTTGAAATTATATTATTATTTTCATATATTCAATTATTATTGTATTAAAATTAAATTTTAAATGTAGAATAAGTATAGTAATATATAGTACACGATTATTTTATAACAAATCAAATGATAAATTAATAATACTATTTTTAAAATGTTTTATGATTAAGTATTATAAATGTAATAATCATGATATTAAAAACTATTTGATTTATATTTAATATGTTTCAGATAAATTTTATTTCATAATCTAATTTAAAGATGCACTATTAATTATTTTCATTGATAATAAATTATTAAATATAATTGTAAAATAATTATAAATAACTTTTCATAAATTAAATATTTTTATTTAAGAAAAAATTTAATTAGTTATTTATTCTTTTATTTAAATAAAATCAGTTTGGGTTTTCCCGGTTATAAATTCATTTTTTACTTGTTAAGGATAGTATCAATCTTAATTTGAGTTTAAATGGATACAAGCATTTGTAAGTTTCGGATCAGGTCGGTTTTGGGCTTTTTCACACTTAGATATATTTTGATTCGAATTTTATTGGATTCTAACTTTTTATGTTTGAATTTTTTTGGATTCAGGCTTTTGACTTTTTAAGTAAATTCAGATTAGAGTGGATTTGATCTCAGATTAGTTCAGGTAGGCTTTTGAGTTCAGTTTTACTTTGCTAGCTCTGATTTTAAGCTAGTTAAATACAAGTACACTAAATTTTAAGCTAGTTCACAACTTTTACATTGTAAGTTGCCTTCCCTATCTAGAGATTGGTGTATACACATAATCCTTGGAATGCTTTAGTATGTTCCTTAACTTCTATCATTCTTTTTTTGGTCCCTTTTATCATGAGCAATTGTAACCCTCATTCTTGTAGATGTTAGTAATGGTTCAACTATAATTGATGACAAGATTGGAACTATTGATGGAGGTAAGGGTCATGGTTATGGATGACTTGAAGCATTTTTTTGTTTGTTTTTACTGTTTTGAATGATTATTGTTGTTAAAGCTAATGATGATAAAGTAAGTGAATAGAAAGACCACTGAACTTGAAGCAGATGTTGAGATTACCACTGGACTTGAAGCAGATGCTAAGATTCTATGTATTGATCGTTTTCTACATCCAAACATCCTACTCAAAAGTTAGTTTATGAAATATTATATTATCAAAAATCATCAATAGCATACAATAATATGACATTTACTCTTATTTTTTCTTGTAATGATGCTACTTTATCCCCTCCATCAACTAATTCCCTAACAAATACCTATATAAAATTGACTTGAAATGTAAGTGCACTCATACTAAGCTTAATAAAGCAAATAAAATTATAAAATTTATATTATGAAAACTCTTTTATGGACTTATTTAAAACATAGTTATTCTATCAATCAATAAATGAATGAGAAATTAGAACATTTGACTATCTAAGATCATTAATAAAACCAATAGATAGGTATTATATGTAACTTACTTTTTTACTTTTAGGGCATCTAGCCTTATTATGGCTTATCTTTGATAAATACTAAAGCTTATTACTCTTTTTATTTTTAACAACCTGATTTTATACTTATTTGTCTTATGATGATCTGGATTCCTATTTTTTTGTCTTATTGGCATCTTTTTTCTAAGGAAGGTAACAACTTGTTTAAATCATGTTTCTTCCACTCATCTAGGCCATTGATTGGATTTAAAGTGTATTTGTATGTCCTCATATACTTATCTTAATCGTACCATTCATGAACGTAATTTTCTTGCTCCATTTCATGGTCTTAAATAACATAAATGGCATGGTAGCATGGTATGCCAGACAAATTCCATGCTTCAAATGGATAAGTTTTTTTTTCTTTAAGTTAATTGCATATAACTATTTCCTCTTTTAATTTCGTATCTAACATTGCCATTTAAATGCACATGCAATTTTGAGTTTTAATCTATATTTTCCTCAAGCTTTTTCAACCGGATTCCTATTTTTTTGTCTTATTGGCATCTTTTTTCTAAGGAAGGTAACAACTTATTTAAATCATGTTTCTTCCACTTATCTAGACTATTGATTGGATTTAACATGTATTTGTATGTCCTCATATACTTATCTTAATGGTACCATTCATGAACGTAATCTTCTAGCTCCTCTTTATGGTCTTAAATAACATAAATGGCATGGTAGCATGGTACGCCTGACAAATTCCATGCTTGAAATGCACAAGTTCTTTTCGTTCAAGTCAATTGCATATGATTGTTTCCTCTTTTAATTTCATATCTAAAATTGCCATCAAAATGCACATGCAATTATGAGTTTTAGTCTATATTTTCCTCAAGCCTTTTCAACTGGATTCCTATTTTTTTGTCTTATTGGCATCTTTTTTCTAAGAAAGGTAACAACTTGTTTAAATCATGTTTCTTCCACTCATCTAGACCATTAATTGGATTTAAGGTGTATTTGTATGTCCTCATGTACTTATCTTAATGGTACCATTCATGAATGTAATCTTCTTGCTACTCTTTATGGTCTTAAATAACATAAATGGCATGGTAGCATGGTATGCCAGACAAATTCCATGCTTGAAATGCACAAGTTCATTTTCTTCAAGTCAATTGCATATGACTATTTCCTTTTTTAATTTCATATCTAACATTACCATTAAAATGCACACGCCATTATAAGTTTTATTCCATATTTTCTTCAAGCTTTAACAATAATCAATGACCATAGTTTCCTCTCTATTTATTGCATTTCATTCACTTTTCTACAATTTTCTTCATTACAACCATTCTAACTTTTTCAAGCATTTGCATTACTTAACTACATCTAGCTTCGACAATTGAACCACTAAAAGCTCCATAAAAGATTATTTTTGACAATGTTACATTCTATTGCAGCATTGAATTGGCTTTGCTCCAATATTATGGAGAATAGTTGTTCAATAAATCTTTTATGCATCATAACTTTTTTTAATCCAAAAATTCACATATCTTCTGAAATTAAGCCTATGATGTGGATTTAGCACATATCCAAAAAATAATTATTCAACACTTTCCTTAATATTTTTACTTTAATTTACATGAATATGTGTAGCACATCTTTGTTTTGCACAGTGAATAACCTTTTCTATTAGCTATATTAGCTTTGAATTAATCTTAGTTTTGATATAACTAAAACTTAAGCTTAATTAGCTTGTATTTAAATAT
>JBBYHO010000231.1:36503-59638 GCA_038382025.1 Adansonia gregorii | reverse complement strand
CTTTGACAAGAAAATGTTATGGAAGCTGAAAATGACAATGATTCATGACAAGATGCAAGCTAATGTATAAATATGCTCGAAATATATTAAGCTAATGATTCATACATGGATTAATCATAACAAGATGCATGGATATGGCATAAAATACATGGGTAAGCGCTATCAAAATAATGATGATGAAATAAGGCATTTTGCATATCAGAGGTGTATTAAGGATCCAAACCCTAAACTACCATAGCAAAAGGCCACAATAATGCATGAGAATCCTAAGAGGGTGATGGAAAAATGGATAACTCACTAAAATGATGAAGATGTTGAAAAACAAAAAATGTAAGTGATAAAATAAGAAGTTGTACCAATAAAACATTAATTTTTGCCCAAATAGTTAGAGCAGTAGAGATAGCTTGAACTTTCCTCTTTTCCTTATTGCTAATAAGCAAGAAAAAGAGAGAAATAATGAGGCTTTGATTCTAGTATGGATGAGGATGATTTTTAAAATGTGTAATGGTTTAGAATGAATGTTTTGGGGCTGTTTTTGGGTGATGAGTGAAAAACTACGAGATTTGGTTTTCTTGACATAAGAATGGGTTTCTAAAAGCTAAAACAACCTGAAATCTAACCTTTTCTAAGCTGAGATATAAGTCATCTATTTATACCAGCATTTTAGAGGTAAATTAAAGGTGTTTCTGGTCATTTCTCAAAGGGGACAAAGTGATGTCAGCTTGGTGGCTATAGAATGGCTGTAGGGAGAAACTCGCTGCCAATGTGATGAACATAGAGTGGCTGGTTTAAATGCTAAAATGATTTTCCAGCAAATATGGTGGCTGATAGTGATCTTGGTCAACAAACTAGGAAGAGTAGGGTGATCATGTGACATTGACCTTTTTGATCTAATTATGACTTCAAAAAATGTTTTGATTAATTCAAAAGTCTAATCCATAATCTGATATGGGTTTTGATCTTTTATGATGCAAAGAAACAAGTGAAAATTGAGTTTTTGATCAATGGTGGATGAGTAAAAAATGCCCAGATTATGGAAAACGGCCTATATGTATCGATACATTGTAAAATGTATTGATACATTTGGTCCAAAAACCCTAAGTGTATCGATTCAATGAATATTGTATCGATACAATGATCATTGTATCGATAATATGAACCATTGTATCGATACTACGAACCACTATATCAGTACATATACATGTTGATATATGTATCTATACATGTTGATATATGTATCGATACATTTCTTTACAGAATGCATGTGTTGGTCTTGGCATGGCCTAGTATCGATATATGTGGTCTTGTATCAATATAGAAGCTCATATATTCATACATCTACATGTTATATCGATATAAATAGGGACATTTCAAATTTTTGGATTGTTGGAGCATTGCATCAATACATGAGAACCATGTATCAATACATTCAAGTAAAATTATGAATTTTTTTATATCATTTATCCTCAGACACCTTAAACTACGTTCTTTGATGCCAAATATTTGGATTTACCTTTGATATGATCCATAAGCTTTCTTAGCCTTCTGAAAATACTTTTTCGCTAGGTGACACATTGTCCCCTCTCATGTCCATGCCCTAGATTGCTAAAAATTAGCTCAGACAAAATAAGGTGTCTATAGTTGCCCTTCTTTAACCATTGCTGAGAATCCAAAACAAGGCAAAGATGAATAAATTTTTATTTTCTCTAGGGTGGAAGGAGGCTCTCTAAATACTAGGGTGTTAAGTTTTCTAAGGTTTAACCCTCTTGATTAAGTGCAGAGTATCATGGATTTTCGATGTAGGTATCTCCAACTTGTGCAGACTTTCACTTAAACTTGGGTGCCATCAGCTCGTGTGGGCTTTGACTTAAGTGCTACTAGTTTATGCGGGTTTTGACTCAAACTAGGTGCCACTAGCTCATGTGGGCTTTAACTTGGGTGCCACTAGCTTGCATGGGCTTTGACTCAGGTATTGCCAGCTTGTGCAAGCTTTGACTTAAACTTGAGTGCCACCAACTTATGTGGGTTTTGACTAGAGTGCCGCCAGCTTGTGGGACTTTGACTTAGATTTGGGTGCCACTAGCTTGTGTGGGCTTACTCTCGGTGCTGTCAGCTTGTACGAGCTTTAACTTAGACTTAAGTGCCAATAGCTTATGTGGGCTTTGACTCGAGTACTGCCAGTTTCTATGGGCTTTAACTTAGACTTGGGTGCTAGCAACTTGTGTGGGCTTTTCGAGTGCCACCAGCTTGTGCAGGTTTTAACTTAGAATTGGGTGCCACCAGCTTATGTGTGCTTTGACTCGAACTTGGTGCCACTAGCTTATGTGGGCTTTGAAAAAGTGCCACTAACTTATGGGCTTTGAAAAAAGGTGCCACTAATTTATTGGCATTAAAAAGGGTGCCACTGATATATGGGCTTCTAGAAAAGTGCCATTGATTTGTGGGCTTTGAAAAGGGTGCCACTACCTTGTAGGCTTTGAAAGGGTGTCATTGACTTGTGGGCTTTGAAAGGATGCCACTGACTTGTGGGCTTTTGGAAAGGGTGCCACTGACTTGTAGGCTTTAAAAAGGGTACCACTAATTTATGGGCTTTTAAAAAAGGTGCCACTAACTTGTGGGCTTTTAGAGAAGTGCCACTAACTTTTAGGCTTTGAAGAGTTCCCTAACTTGTGGGTTTTAAAGGGGTGCCACTGACTTGTGGACTTTAAAGGGTTGCCGCTAACTTGTGGGCCTTGAAAAGGTGCCACTGACTTGTAGGCTTTGAAAAGGTTGCCACTAACTTGTGAGCTTTGGAAAAGGTGCCACTGACCTATGGACTTTAAAGAGGTGCCATTAAATTATGGGTTTTGAAAAAGGTGCCACTGACTTATAGGCTTTTGGAAAGGTGTCTCCTGAATAACACTTGGTTTACGAAGCTCAGAGTTCTTACCAGGGACTTTTTGGAGGTTTGGTGAACCTGGCTTAAAGTAACATTGTAAAAATAATGATGTGTGATAGTAATGTGAATGCATCATGTGGAATGCTATCATGATTGCATGATGTGAAGTCTAACACTAGAGATAGCCGTAGTTTTCTTGTATGTCATTCAGACTCTCATCAGGATGGTAATTTGTCTTTGTTGAAATTATGGGTGAGAATTTTTCTAATCTCGCTGGGGATTTTGGTTGTTCTGGCTTGATAGGGATACGAAAAAATATATTCTCAAGAATTTGGATTATTGCATTTCTCGATTTGGGAGGCTTAATCATTTTCCTAACAATCAGAAGGTATTGTCAATAATTTGGAGACTTGTTTAACTGGTTAGGTTACTGTCTCTAGTTTCGATGGGTTCATTTTTGGTTAGCTTAAAATGGTTTTTCTTAAGATGTGACTTGTGAGAGGAAGAAATGGTTTGGTGTATGGTCACGTCGAGCAGGTGTTTGGATGCGAAAAGTGCATGATCTTGACGATCAGGGCATAAGAAAAGTCCCTGTGCTTTTCATTTCCTTTCGATGTAATATTAAGATGTCCTGATGCATATTTTAGTTAGTTACCCAATATTATTAGTTAAATGACAAGTGCAATGTGAATTGTACAAGGGTTAAAAGAAACAAGGTAATATTTATTCATGACAATGAAGAGATACAACTTGGTACTTTTTGACAAACAAATGATTCAGTGGTAAGAAGTATGATCTTTTGGGGGCAAAATGCCTTAAAAATCATGACATGGATGTTCTTTAAGTGTTTTTCAGGATCTTTCTCAAATAATGAATGTGACTAAGATGAGTTGATCTTCGAAAGATCCCTAGGATTGCTTCACTTTGTTTTGTAAGTGATCACGACCTATGCCTTGTCAATATTAATCTTTTCAAGTCATTTTTATGGTTTTTAACCATAGTCAGGTTGGCTACCTAGATGCCCTTTTTAGATTTCCTCTTTTTTTTTTGTTTTTTGTTTTTTGTTTTTTTCTTTTTTTTTAAATATGCCTTTTTAAGTTTTAGCCCTGTATGTGTAATATTTTTGACAGAATCTAAGTTTACTGGGTTGGGCAAGGCATTTTCGTCCATTTTTTTCGAGATTAAGGCCCTTTCAAAGAAGGCTTGCTTTATGACATATGATCTTTTCTAATTAGGGGTCCATTTGCCCTATGCATCTTTGTGAATTGGGATGATCTTTTTTAATACCAATTTGCCTGGGTGAAATCACTGCGGGTGCATCTTTTTGTTGTGGGCTCGGATCATGCATTTTTGATGAATTTGACCATGGCAGATGGCTTACATGCATTTTTCCTCAATGAGGTTAAGCTAGTCGTATCTGTTCTTGACCTATTTAGCTTTTTCAAGTTAAGTTTCCATTAGGACTCTAAGAGAAGGGATCTCAAATTTAATGGGCAATACAACTTTCATCCCATAAACAAACGAGAATAGGGTAGTGCTCGTGGAAGTTTGAACTGAGGTTTGATAGGCATAGAGTGCAAAAGGTAGATTCTTATACCAGTCTTTGTAAGTCTTGACCATTTTCTCAACTATTCTTTTGATGTTTTGGTTGGTCGCTTCGACTGCCCCATTAATTTTTAGGCGATAAGGATAGAATTATGATGTTAGATCTTAAATTGTAAGAAGTCTGGTGGTATGGGGCTTTCTTCGAAACCTTTTTCAGAATTAACTTTACTAGTGTAAATTGACCCTTTGAAATCAATCTTCAAAGACCTATTAGACATATCTATGTCACTATCATTAGGACACCTAAAAGGGTGAAGAAATAGACATTGCAAAAGGCACAAACATAACCAGGGATTCAGATAAGAATAGAGGCAAAAGATTAATTAAGACAAAGAGATTGAAAAGTGATTTAGGCACACAATATGGAATAATATATGCAAAAGTCATTTTCATCGAAAGTGTTTGATAAAGATGCCCTTTACATAGGACATCTACCTGCCTTTGGGCGAGGATAGGTAGGTTCTCATTTCTTGACATTACATGAAAGGGACAAGAAAAGTGCAGGGGCTTCCATCATGACCCCGTCATCAAAATCAAGTCTTGGTGGAAGGACATAAATTCTATGGCTCAGTATCGATGATGTTTGTAGCTAGCTCAATAAGGTTTGGTAAAGGATTAGCAGTAATATTTGGTCTTTGGTTCATCCTGAATTGTAAGACTTTTGAGTTAATTAGATTTTGCACATTTTGTTTGAAATACATGCAGTTCTCAATGTCATGCCTTGCTGCACCAGCATGGTATTCATAGTGGGCATTAAGGTTATATGATTGCAGGTTTGGTGGCTTCTTTTCTAGGATATAGATTGGGGCCACCAAATGATTTTGGAGAAAGGTTTGGTAGAGCTCTTCACAAGTCATAGGGATGGGATCAAAATATTGTCTTGGTTGATTTGCACCTTGATTGCTAGGTGCATTATTGGTTGTTCGATTAGTATTTTGGTGGACTTATGAAGGGTAGCTTTATGGTAGATTTGATGGGATTGCAAATAATGGGTTATAAGTTATGGCATAAATTGGCTGCGAGGATATTCTGATAAGGTAAGAACATGGTGTTCTTAAGTAGCGAGGGTTAGGTGCTTGACGCTATCTTAGTTGGGATGAGCTAGCATAATTTGTGGCATTAGCCCTTTTTTCCTTCTTTTTGCCAGTAATAGGCTTTTTACTCAATCCGGCTATTTCCCCAGTAGACATTCTACCACTCATAATGGCAGTATCGATCATTTCCATAGAGAGAACTAAGTTTGCAAATTTCTTGGTGGCATTTCTTATGATATTCTCATAATAAGGAGCACATAAGATATGAATAAAAGTGATTGTTATCTCTTTTTCTATAAAAGAGGGCTGGACTAGGATTGCTTCTTCTCTCCATCTTTGGGCGTATTGCCTAAAACTTTTAGTGGATCTCCTCTAGAAATTCATCAGGGAAAGTTGATCCGGTGCCTAATCTGACATGTATTGGTATTGATTTAGAAAGGCCTTAGCCAAGTCAAGCCGTGACTGGATTTTCACATTATCTAGCCCGATATACCAATGAGCTGCTGCCTTAGTGAGGCTATGTTGGACATAATGGATGGAAAGCTTTTCATCTTTCTTGTACCTAACCATCTTTCATAGGTATATTCAGACATGGACAGAAGGGTTGATGGTTCCATTAAATTTCTCAAACTTTAGGACTTTAAACTTCGGGGAATGACAAGGTTAAACACCAAAGACCGTGATTATGCACCAAGAGCTTCGAACTGGTCACTTTTCTCGATAGCTTAGAGGTGTTTTTCTAGTAGCTAGAATTTGTTCACTTCTTCTACAGTCATGGTGGGCTTTTAACCTTCCATTTTCTCTGGTTCCTCATGGTGAAAGGTTATCGGATCTGCCAATAAGACTATTGTGTTCACCCTTTGAGTACCGAGAATAAATTAACCTGCAGCAATAGGATTTAGGTAGATGACTAGCTAAGCCTGAGCAACAGGTGGAAGAGCGGCTCATTGTTCTAGTCTAGTTACCCTTTTCGTGAGTTTTGGATTATTGGCATGGGGATTTTATGCGTTGGAAGGATTATTCCTTATTTTAGCAGTGTTGGTTTACCCTTTTTTCTTTCATGGACATTGTAATTAGTTCCATAAGTTTCATGATTTGAGTTTGCATTTCACATTATTGATGGGGCATCTAGTCTTGTCCTTAACTATTAGCTTAAGTCACTCAATACGAGCTTCATGATCACTCTCCATGATTCATTTACGATGTTGCGTGTTGTAGGGATACTGGGTGTTAGGTTCCGTTTTCTTGATTGACCACAGAGTCCCTTTCACTATTATGGCCCAATTCCTGTATTAGACTTTTACTTGAAAAGTATTTATTAATTAGTGATTATGATGCAATGATAGTTAAGATATGAATGATTAATGCAAGTGTAAAAAAAGGTGAAAGTAAATATGTGTATGCATTGGAGACAATTGAATCCTGGAACAGCTTTATTGACAACATCTTTTATAGGGCCACAAAAAAATCCTTTGCTGAACACTGAACCAAAATAATTGTCCTAAAATGATGACGATCATGATAATTATGATGAGATGATGCATGTGCCAAAAAATAAACAAAGGGAAATAAGTTAGTGAAATATATAAAGACAAATGTAAAAAAATTAAAGAATTTGAGAACAACAGAGAAAAATATTCATAACATGTCTCAACCAAGGTGGTGAGACAAGAAATGGGCAGTGTATCAAGGATGTCTAGATGCAGCTTGCCTGTCGTGAGGTGATATAATACTTATTTTAATAGAAAAATAACTGACCAGTAGTGATATTTGTTTATCGCCACTAGTACGGATGCTTGTTAAGCCATGACTCAAACAGCATAATAGCTTACAGCATTAGACATTATGAATGAAGGTTTTTGCTTACCGTCACTTATTTAAACAAAGATTAGCTATTCTTTAGGCGGCACGATAGCATGCGTTGATAAATGATAAAAATGCAAATGTAGGTGAAAATTGTATACTTATTGTCACCTACATAATTAAGGTAATTAAGAGTAAAGGTTAGGAATGTTTCCCTAAGTGACCCTATTCTCCTGGTGTTCTAGCAGCATTTCGGTATGGTTTGACATGGTTTAGCTCATAGGGCTCACTATATGAGGTTTAGATTAATGCTTAAATAGGTGTCCGAATCACTTCTCTATCTAGTAAGGATAGTCGAGGCACCCCAATCCTAAGCCCATTGCGGGTTTGGTGGAATAGGTTTGATTCATTGGATGTATTTCCCTATGTAAATATGGAGAGTTACTCACGAGAGAAATAGGTAATTTATGTCCAGGAAGTTATTGCCATGCCTCTGTGGAGGGTTACTCATAAAGCAGATTGCTTACTTCCTCCTAATGACTGGGTTATAACCATGTCACGGAGTTTGGCAAGACTCTAATGCATATACAAGTGCGCGGTGTGTGACGGGGAAATGATCGAACTTTTTTGTTTACTTCTGTATTACCACTTTGGTTAAAGTGATGATTATTTGAAAATAAGACAATCCTGACAATCATGTTAAACGAAAGATTAGTTGACAAAACGAAAAAAAGGTTATAGTTAAGTAATGATCGAAGATTGAAAGAACTAGGAACCTAGCAAGACATGGCTAGTTATTGGTCTAACTCTCTATACTATTCCCAATGGAGTCGTCAAGCTGTGCGATGTGCCCCGGAGTGGATCTCCGTGGATCTATGGGTGTATATGACTTAAAATATTTTTTTGACTTGGGAATATCTTCTTGACCGAGACTTTTCCTTCACGACGTGATGAGAACGAGAAAGTATAGATTCTCAACTTATGACATAGTGAGGGGTACCATAAAATGAATTGCTCATCTTATTGGTCTCAGATGACCATTACAAAATAGCCAATGCTTAGAGTCGCCATCGATCATTTCGAGTTAAGCATGCTAGTTCCCATGGCCTACGTAGTACAAAGATTCATCGTTTGGATTTGAGAATTGGTTACGCATGATGGTGTACGAACCTCTTCGCGACGCTTGAAATCGATACCTTAGTAGCTATATCTTATCTCAGTTTTGATTATTTCGATCTTATTGCATCACTATTTTGAAATAACCCTCTTTTAATGCATGAACTTATAGAAATACAAATCTAGATTTTAAAGAAAAAGATTTAATCTCATATACGCCCTGAAAAGATGGGAAATATAGAGATTTTAATAAAAATGACCTATGGATTTTACTTTGAAAAATGGAATATTTCATTTGAGGCACTAGAGAGATACCCACATAGGATATTACCTTTAGTTTTATTTGAAATGATTGGGAAAACATGGGATATTGCCCTTAGTTTTATTTGAAATGAATGAAAATAATCATCATAAAGAAATCATGTTAGTAAAGCAATAAATGAAGTAACATAACATGGATCATTTAATGCAACGATAAAGAAAAAGGATGAACTATTGAAATATACTCGCAATTGGCATCGATTATCTGTACTAAATCAAAAATTTTCTATATGCAACTGGGTTTCTTGATTAAAGGAGGTTTGTTTGACATATTCATGGAAGTTCAAGAAAGGGAAAAATTTAATTATAGTTGAAAGACAAGGTTGAAGTACCCCATGGAAAATGTTGGGTTAGAGTATCCCCATGGATGATAAATAATTTTGAAAATTTTTTTTTTAAATCTTGACAATTTTAAAAAGCAAGGTTGGAGTATCCCCCTAGAAGGTCAGGGTTGGAGTTTCCCTGTGGATGACAAATTATTTTGACAAAGGAAGATTTTTCAATCTCGACAATTTTGAAAAGTGGGGTTGGAGTATCACCTTAGAAGGTTAGAGTTGGAGTATCCCTAAAAGTGACATGCCTGACACTCTCTAGAAAAGTCAAGTTGGAAAGATTAAGTTGACAAAACTTTGTGATTTAGGAAATGTATGAGCGTTTTGATGATTTTTGGCAAAAGAAATTATTATGAATGAGGATGGTAAAGATGTAAAATATATATATTCGTGGCTTGATATGCGCTTGTGGGAGGTCAAATCATGTTCCTAGGGCTGATCGGAGTGATGTGTGACGTTTGAATGTCTCAAGACCAAGCTCGAGAAACAACTAAATTTTAAGCATAACCAAAAATAGGGGATAACATCACGTTGTCCCATTTCCCGAATTTATTTTAAATTGGATTGAAGGTTTTAGAGGGTGGACAAAATACTGTTAGAAAGGTAACTTGATAAGGGTCAATATAAAAATATTCCTAATATCCCAAAATGCTATTTTCGAGGGGAATAAATTTTCAAGTTTGGATCAATTACATTGCTGGTAGAGCATATGAGGAACAAGGTGTGTCAAAATTTGAAAAATCATTTTGGACTCACAATACCTTTCCAAAAAGGGAATTTCATGAACCTTTTAGGAAAAATGCTGGATGGATTTGAAGAAATCATTTAATAGGCCTAAAGGGCCCAACCGAAATGCACTTTGTTAATTTTAGGGATTTCAGATAGTTTAAGTTTAAAAAATCATAACTCTTTCATCCAAACTGATCTAGGGTGAACAAGACCTCGTTTTAAAGATATTTTGACACACTTCGAGGGAAAAATATTATAAAATTCATGAAAAATCATTTGAGATTTTACAGTGATTTTTCAATCTGTACCAGTGAAGCTACCAATAGGGGGCCAAGCAACTCAAAGAATATTTCTTATTTTCTTTATGTTTATGGGTCCAAACTCAAGTCATCAACATCCAAACGTCCATGAATGAAGGAAAAGAATGGCATGAGCATCACAAACTCATTTGCCTAGCCCTAGAGTAATTTGGGATGATGAAATAGCGCATTGATCATACCACTCAAGGTTTTAACTCAAAAATAAGGCATGAACATTTTAGGAACAAGTGTAAGGCCATTTTCGCTACAAAATCAAAAGATTGGAGCTCGTTTAACCAAGATTCTATGTCTAGACAACTTAATTTTCCCTAAGATATTTTGCTAATCTTAAGGAAAATGCTAAGTTCATGCTAATCCTTATTGGTTGAGGTTAACATGCTTGGCTTAGGGAGGTTCTAAAAGTTAGCTTTTGATAGCACTCAAACAAGCATTTAGATAAGGAGAAGGCAATGAACATATAAGGGGATGGCATAAAACATGAATGGGGATGCTAACTTTACCAATGGCCTAGGCAAAGAAAGTGTTATACATTTTAATAAAAAAATGTTATGGATGCTAAAAATGAGAAAGATTCATAATATGATGCAAGCTAATGTATATATATGCTTGAAATATGATAGGCTAATGATTTATACATGGATTAATCATAAAAAAAAAATGCATGGATATGGCATAAAATGCATGAGCAAGAGCTATGAAAAAATGAGGATTAAATGACGCATTTTGCACATCAAAGGGGATTAAGGCATCTAAATCCTAAACTACCATAACCAAAGGCGACAATAATGCATGAGAATCTTAAAAGGGTGATGGAAACATGGAAAGCTCGCAAGAATGATAAAGATGTTGAAAAACAAAAAATGCAAGTGATAAAGTAAGAAGTTATACCAATAAACTTTAATTTTTGGCCAAATAGTTGGAGCAGTAGAGATGGCTACAATTTCTCTCTTTTCCTTGTTGTTAGTGAGCAAGAAAAAGAAAGAAATAATAAGGTTTTGGTTCTAGTATGGATGAGGGTGATTTTTAGAATGTGTAATGGTTGGGAATAAGTGTTTTGGGCTATTTTTGGGTAATGAGTGAAAAGCTATGTGATTTGGTTTCCTTGACATGTGAATGTGTTTTTGAAAGCTAAAACAAGCTAGAATCTAACCTTTTCTAAGCTAAGATATAAGTCCTCTATTTATACTAGCATTTTAGAGCCAAATTAGAGGTGTTTTTGGATAAAGTGATGTCAACTTGGTGGTTATAGAGTGGCTGTAGGGAGCAACTTACTGCCAATGTGATGGACATAGGGTGGCTAGTTTAAATGCTAAAATGATTTTCCAACAGATAGGGTGGCTAATGGTGATTTTGGTCAATAAACTAGGGAAGAGTAGGGTGATCATGTGACATTGACCTTTTTGATCTAATTTTGACTTGAAAAAAATATTTTGATTAATTTAAAAGTCTAAATTCGTAATTTGATATGGGTTTTGATTTTTTCTTATGCAAAGAAATGAGTTAAAATCGAGTTTTTAATCAATGGTGGATGAGTAAAAATATGCCCGGACCATGGAAAATGGCCTATATGCATCAATACATTACAAAATGTATTGATGCATTTGGTCCAAAAACCTTGAATGTATCGATACAATAAACATTGTATCGATACTATGAACCATTATATTGATACTATGAACCACTGTATCGATATATGTTGATATGTATCGATACATTTCTTTAAGAACGCATGTTTTGGTCTTGGCATTGCGTAGTATCAATACATGAGGTCCTGTATCGATACAGAAGCTTAAGTATTGATACGTCTGCGTGTTGTATCAATACAAATGGGGACATTTCAAGTTTTAGGATTGTTGGAGCATTGTATCGATACATGAGAACCATGTATCGATATATTCAAGCAAAATTATGAATTTTCTCATATCTTTTGTCCCTAGACACCTTGAACTATGTCCTTTGATGCCACATCTTTGGATTTACCTTTGATATGATCCACAGGCTATCTTGATCTTTTCAAAATACTTTTACCCAGGTGACATATTGCCCCCTCTCATGTTCGTGCCCCAAATTGCTAAAATTAGCCCGGACAAAATAAGGTGTCTATAAGATGTAGAGTTAGAATGTGTGTAGACTACTAGGACCTAAATTGAGAGATCCAATAGATAATTTCCCTCTTCCTTACATAGATACTCTAGTTGATAATAATGTGAAGAATTATCTATTTTCTTCCATGGGTGGATTTTCGAGGTATAACTAGATACAAATGATGCCAAAAGACAAGAAAAAGACAACATTTGTCTAAATATGAGGAAATTTTGAAGAATATCAAGGCGACTTATCATAGGGCAATGATCATTCTATTACTTGATATGATGCACAAAAAGATAAAGGTATATACAGATGATATGATTGCCACAGGAGGAAGGACATGTTACAGATTTACAAAAACTAATCAAAAAACTGAAAAAGTATCAATTGAAATTGAATCTAGCCAATGCACTTTTGGTGCAAGGTTAAGGAAATTATTAGGCTTTGTTATTAGTAAAAAAGGGATTAAGTTGATCTTGATAAGATTAAAGCTATACAAGAATTACCATTCCCAACATACTCCAAAAGTGGTAATAATGTTTCTTAAAGAGGTTAAATTACATTGCCAGATTTATATCCCAACTCACAAATAAGTTTGATCAATAATCTGGCTTTTATGAAAACAAAACCCTAGTGAACGGAATAAAGAATGCTATGAAGCATTTGAGAAAGTTAAGCACTATCCCTATAATCTGCTAGTATCAGTGCCGTTTATAAGAGGACAACCTCTGATTTTGTACTTATCAATATTTGAAAAGTCTATGGGTTGTATGCTGGGATAGCAGGATAAGAATAAGAAAGGAGCTGTCAATTTATTACCTCAACAAAAAGTTCCTTAACTAAGAGGTAAATTATCCTTAAATAAAAAAATTATGTTGTGCCCTAGTTTGGATCGCAAAAAAACTTTGACGATGCATGTTGTATCATATGACCTGGCTAATATCAAGTATCTATTTGAAGCATGGCTTTATTAGGAAGGATAGCAAGGTTGCAAGTCTTATTATCAAAATCTGATATGGTTTATGTAAGTTAGAAGGCAATCAAAGGAAACACTATTGTTAAATTCCTAGCGAATCGAGCACTCGATGATTATCATCCATTGAATTTTGACTTTTTTGTGAGGATTTAATGAATATTTTTGGCAGAAGAGGAAAAAGAGTCATTAGAGGAATTAACATGGAAAATGTATTTTAATGGATCGCCAAATGCCTTGGGCCATCAAATTAGGTCAATCTTAATATCTTTGGAAGGGGACTATTAACCTTTCACCATTCAATTAGACTTTGACTACACAAAAATTTCTTAGAACATAAAACATGCATTATGGGACTCTGGGTACCTATAGAAAGAAAAGCTTAATTATTAAAAATACATAGAGACTCAGCTTTGGGGATTTATCAATTGCGCAAAGAATGGAAAACTCAAGATCTAAGGATGCAACAATATAAAAGGTTGATTCTATAATTGCTGAAAAAGTTTTAAAAAGTAGAATTCATTTATTTGTCCCAAAATCTCTAGCCATTTCAGCCTTAATGCTTAAAGTAAATAAGGGGCAAAAGGTAATGCCAATTTAGTTAAACATATACGAGTCCCTTATCTACTGTTACAACATCAAAATAAAAGCAGATGGCCTCTCATGATACAATGACATCAAAATATATCTTAAAGATTAAGTATACTCGAGCAATGCCTCCAAAATTGATAAAAAAAACTTTAAGGAGTTAGAAATAAATTTTAACTTAGATGGAGAGTTTTTTTACAAGAAAGTTATGATCAAATATTGCTAAGATATGTTGACACTCTTGACGCATAGAAGGTACTAGAAGAAGTGCATGAGGGGATTTGTGGAATCTATGCTAATGGACACAAACTGGCAAGGCAAATCATGAGACTAGGATATTTTTGGATGACAATGTCGGGTGATTATATTAAGTATGCCCATAAATGTCATAAATGCTTATGCCAACAAGATCTATGCACCACGTTTACTATTGTATGTCATGATAACACCATAGCCTTTCTCCATATAGGGCATGGATGTTATGATAGCAACTAACCCCAGAGCTTCAAACCATCACTGCTTAATCTTAGTGGCTATAAATTATTCAGCAAATGGATCAAGGCAGACTCCTATACAAGTGTGACAAGGTAAATAATGATAAAATTTTTGAAGACCAACATCAATTATCGATTTAGGATTCTTAAAAGAACTATAACAGATAATACCTCCAATTTGAATAATAAATTAATAACAAAGGTTTATACCTAGCTTAAAATTTCCCATCATAATTTGGTGACATAATATCTGAAGATGAATAAAGTCGTGGAGGCAACTAATAAAAATATTAAGAGAACCATAAGGAAAATGGTAGGGACCTATAAGGATTGGCATGAGAAGCATCCCTCCACTCTCCTGACGTATAAAACTTCGATCCAAATTTTAACCACAGCAATGCCATATTCGTTAATCTGTGGCATGGAAGATGTCTTAATAATTAAGGTTAAAACTTTAAGTTCTGTTAAGGTCGCTTGTGGTCCTGCAACACAAAGAAGGTCATAAGGGTGCCGAAGCTAGTGCTTCAGGGCCCTCTCCGATGGTTAAGTTAGTATTCGAGTGTATAGTGATAGAGATTTCAGAAAATGGAGAACCAACCAACCAGAAGGTCCCTTACCTTTAGGTTTGCTTACCCTTTTATAAGTATTGTCTGGAGACATAGTGTCAGGTGATTTGATGGTGATGTAACTCACGTCGAGCTAGGTGCCAAGCCTTGTTATCCAGTGGTCGGCTTCAGTAGAAGTCAACTCCGCATTTAAGCCACCGTCGGAGGTGTCAGATTGGGTCAGACGTGTCTGGGCGATCACCCTAAAGATTAATGATCCTTCACTAGGGCGGTTGGCAACTATAACAATTTTCCCGCCTGCTGTCCAAAATGGCGGTCATAAAATGACTCGTCATTTTGGACACGTGTGAGTGAGGGCCTGTGTGGGAGGTGAGGCATTGTAACTAGCAGCATTAATGCAGGAATAATGGCAGAATATGAAAAGTTAGGGGGAAAGAATGAGAGTGGAACACGTGGTCTGGAGAAGGATTCAAGAGGCGCATTTAGAAGGATATGAAAAGGCGAGAGGGACATGCGTCAGAAGGGGGATAAGGTGCCAGTATGGTGGTGACTCGTAGGAATGATGGAAGATAAAGGGTTGAGGATGTGTAGATATATAATGGGGGGTGGGGCTGAGGTGATTTCACCAATTTTGTGGAAAAATTAGAAAGGGGAGCGAAGCAAGTTGTACGAAGAAAAAGTGGTGAGTGCTTGAGAGTTGGCTGGTAAAGAGTTTTTGTAGAGTCGCAGTGTGTTAACGATTTTGTGTGCTGTTTGGCGGTAAACGTTCGTGTGGAGGTACGAATAAGGGTGCTGTGGAAAGTAAGACCATCGTGGGGTAAGCGTCGGTGAGTTCTTGTGCTTTTTCGTTGTGTCCTTTGCATTGTTAGGGGTGGAGGTATATATGGTAAGGGGGATTGGTATATCGGTGAAATCGGTGGCGAGAAAGGGAAAACTAGAGGAGATGAGGAAGGAGGTGAGGGTGATAGTGGGACGATTAGCCTAAGGAGGAATGGCGGACCAACGAGTTCGAGAGAAAGAGGAGGAGGAGGTGAGAGAAGTGGAAGCAGAGCAGAGTGGGGATCAGGAAGAAGGGTCGATGGAAGTTGAAGGTGAGGAGGCGATCGCCATGGTGGACATCGAGATGATGGAGAGGCATGTTGGTGTGATGAACATGCAGGTAGTGTCGAGGTGGTTGTACGACATAGGAGTGGATCTAGAAAGATACCAGATAGCTGAAGTGGGGCCGCAGGGGTGAGCAACATACGTCGAAGGCAACAGTGCGGCATTTTTCTTGCACATCTTCAAAGCAAGCTTCCACTTACCACTGGAGGCGTTCTTCTGCGAGTTGATGTGGGAATATGAATTATCGCCTAACCAGCTGAAATCGAACAGCTAGGCGATCTTGCTGACGTATTTCCTGGTGTGCAAGGAAAAAGGTTGGCGACCATCGATTGGGGTGGTAAAGGAGCTCTATGTGCTAAAGCAGGCTGAGCCATGCTTTTACTACCTTCAAGCACGGGAGGGAGGGAGAATGGTCATCGACTTACCGTCGAATGCTCATATGCGGCAGGACCAATTCTTTATAGTAACAAAAAGGGCGGACACCGCATGGGGCTTTCCAGTACCTTGGGGTACGAGAGCAAGAGCAAGCAATGAGAGGGTGGCACTGGAAGAGGCAGAGAAAGGTCAGGTCCTCTTCTTCAGGGGTGGATCAGTGAGCATTAGGGCATACTTGACGTTTCATAACATCCAGAGGGAATGCCTTGGGCGAGACCTGAAAGATGTGCCTAAGGGATTGGTGCATCTCGTCGGGCGTCAGAGGCGACGCCGGTTGCTACGACGTCAGAGAGGAACAGTTTTTGTTTTTAACGGCAGTTTAAGTATGGCGTGCATGGTAATGATGATTAAAAATGGGTTTTGACTTTTGCAGAGGAGCAGGTGCTTGAGGAAAGGATGGACGAGGTGGAAGAAGGGGGTGGTAGGGGAGGCGGGTGGCGAGGGCGAAGAGGAAGGCGGTCATCAATCGGATCAGAGAGGGGTTGAGGGTATTATTCTTGTTACTCGTAAAGGTGAAAAAGTTTACGAGGATACTGACTTGGGTAATTTGTTTTGCAGGAATGGATCCCGTGCAGGCAGCGTTGGTAGAAAGGGCAGCTAGGCAGGCTGCTGCCGAGAGGGCTACGGCACGCCAAAGAAGGGAAAAAGGAAGATAGGCAAGCTAAGAGATGCTGGGCAGATGAGGGGGCTGTTAGAGTATCTGCTGGTCGTCAAGAGGCTACGCGGCATGCGACCGCCGACTTGCCCCATACATCACTTGCTGAATGACCAGTGGCAGAAACGATCGGGTCGAGCGGTGGACCCACACCAGGGATAGCCTCACAGTCGAGTACTGCATCAGAAAGGCCACAAATTACGCGTGGTGGGCCTAGTTCAGCTGCTACAAGCATTCTGCGAAATGGGCAGGTGCCAGACTTTGAGACCGCTATGAGGTGGGCGATGAAGGGTCTGGCTGGGAGTGACCAAGAAGCCTTGTCAAGGAAGAGTCCTGTACAGAATTTAAATGCGACGATGATAGGGTTGGTGGAGGTGCTGCACTGCCAAGCGGTATATACCTGGCAGATGGTGAACTGGTAGGAAAAATTCAATCAGCAGGCGCCTAAGATTGCAAAGCTAGACGTCCAAATTTTGAAGCATAAGGAGTCAAGCGCCAAGCTGGAGGTGTCCTTGAAAGAAATAGAGGAGAGGAGGATGACCGAAATAGTTGAACTGTTGCTGAGGTGCGAAAAGGCGAAAGTTGTTGCTTCGGAGTCAGCGAGAAAGCTAGAGCAGCGGGATACTAAGTTGGCATCTGCCAAGTCCAGGGTTGCTAAGTTGGAGGCTCAAATAGGCGAACTACATGGTTGCTATCAAGATGAGATGAAGAAATAGCAGGAGAAAATTTTTGACAAGCTCTTTATCGCTATGGATTCATATCGTGGGAGAGCCTTATACGGGGTCCAACTACTGCGGGGGCCTTTAGACCTACGGTCGGTTGACTTAGGTCGAGTGTATGCGCCTCTTAAAGTCTTCAATGTATTACTGCCCAGCCGTCAAGAAATCAAAGCAGGGCGAGTGTGAGATGCGGCCTTGATAACCCCTCCAGCAGAAGAGTCAGAACAGGGAGAATCAAGGGATGAGGTCAGCGGATCGTCGACTAGTGAATAGGCTAAGAATGTAAATGTAATGATAAATTGTTGTAAATAACTTTTGGAAATGGAAGAAAAGTTTTCATGTATGAATCAAATATGTGGTGATTACTTGCATTTCTTAAACGTTTTTTTTTGTGATGAGTATGATAAAGGATGTCTGCGCGGTGAGTGCATCGTGGCGATAGGAGTATATGCCGGGGTGGCTGTTGCATTGTAGCAATAATGAGATGTGCCTGGACGGTAATTGCGCAATAGGAATAATAAGAGGCGCCTGGGCGGTAATTGTGTAATAGCAATAGGAAGGAGTGCCTGGGCGGCGATTGCGTAATAGCAATAATAAGAGGCACCTGGGCAGCGATTACATAATAGCAATAAGAAAGAGTGCCTGGGCGGCAATTATGTAATAGCAATAATAAGAGGCTCCGGGCGATGATTGCGTAATAGTAATAATAAGAAGCGCTTGGCGGCGATTGCGTAATAGTAATAGGAAGGAGTGCCTGGGCGACGATTTGAGTAATAGCAATAATAAGAGGCGCCTGGGCAGTGAGTGTGCAGTTGTAATAAAAATGCGACATGCAATATTTAAGACAAAATTGAAGAAAGGTAATGTTTACTATTAGAAGCAGGCATACTTACAAATAATGTTTTTTTTAAGTGGGTGGCATTCTATGTGCGAGGGATGGGTCGTCCATCCAGCTCGGCGAGCTTATTAGCGCTATAGCTTAGAACCTGGTGGATTTGATAGGGGTCTTCCTAGTTAGGTGTTAGTTTTTTGTGTTCACCTGCTGGTCGACTGGCTTCGCAATTGCGAAGAACAAGGTCACCCACCTGGAATTGGCAATTGAGTACACATCGATTATAATACCGACTAACCTACTGAGCATGTATGGCCATATGGGTTGTTGCATCTTCTCGAGCTTCTTCAAATAGGTCTAGGTTAGCCTTGAGGCATTCAGAGTTTAAGTCATGGTCAGGATAAGCGGTACGGGTACTGTGGACTCCTATTTCAGCGGGTATCATAGCCTCAATTTCGTAAACTAAACTAAATGGGGTAGTGCCGATCGCCTAGGTAGTAGTTTTCCGTATTGCCCAAAGTACTCCAGGAGTTTCCTCAACCTAGGTGCCTTTGGCGTCGTCCAGTTTCTTTTTCAAGGGTTGTAGGATATTCTTGTTCATAGATTTGACCTGGCCGTTGGACTGAGGATGAGCAACCGAAGTGTGAACTAGGCTGATGTTAAAGCGTGAACAGAAATCGTGCAGCTTATCGGCGGACAACTGCTTGCCGTTTTTCGCAATAATAACATTGGGTATCCCAAATCGATAAAGAATGTAACGCCAGATGAAATTTTCAATATTGCGGGCAGTGATTGTGGCGACCGATTCTGCTTTAACCCATTTAGTGAAGTAGTCGCAGGCTACCAGTAAGAATTTTTTCCAGGCGGTTGCAATGGGGAAATGTCCTAGTATCTCGATGCCCCTGAAGAAAAATGGCCAAGGACTGAAGATATGTTTGAGTGCCTCTGCTGGTTATTTAGGGATAAGGGTGAATCGTTGGCATTTGTCACATTTTTTGATGAGTACCGTAGCATCTTTCCTTATCGTGGGCCAAAAAAAGCCTTGTCGCAGGGCTTTTAGCGCTAGCGATTGCCCGCCAAGATGATTGCCGCAGACGCCTTCGTGAATCTCTCTTAAGATGTAAGTCGCTTCTACGAGTGTGAGGCAGCTCAGTAATGGAAGAGTGAAGGACTTTTTGTATAAGAAGTCACCCAGAATGGTGTACCGGGCTGCTTATTTTTCTAATCGTCTCTTTTCCAACGGATTAGTTGGGAGTGTGCTGTTCTTGAGGTAGGAAATAATCGGTGTCATCCAGGTTTCATCAGTATCATCCATAATGTGAAGCACGTATAGGTCATAGCTGGGGGCCGGAAGGCTTTCAAGAAGGATTTTGCCTCTTCTGGCAATCTTGGTGGTGCTGGCCAGCTTTGACAAAACATTGACCCTAAAGTTTTCTGCTATAGAGATTTGCTTAATTGAAATACGGGCAAATTACTGGAAGAGATGTTCCATAATTTTATGGTATTTCGCGAGCAGAGCGTCTTAACGTCAAAGTGGCCATTGGTCTCCGACCACAAGTCGTGAGTCTGTGTGGGCGATTAGGTGATTGGCACCCAGGGTCTTGGCTAGCTCTATTCCAGCAATTAGGGCCTCATATTCAGCAGTGTTGTTGGAGGTGGAGAATAGAAATTTAAGGCCATATTACCACTCTTAACCATTTGGGTCGATTAGTAACACGCTGGCACCACCTTTAGATTGGTCGGAAGAACCATTAACGAAAATATGCCACTCGTCAGTTTGATGAAGGGGTTTAGATTAACAGCAAGAGTGATCGTCGGTTAGGTGAGGATCCTGAAAAGCTTCTTTAGATTTTAGGAAAGAGCATTCGGCGATGAAGTCTGCGAGCGCTTGGGCTTTGATGGTTTTCCTCGGACTGTTTATGAGGCTGAATTCACTGAGTTTGATGCTCTAGCGAATAAGATGGCCTGCGTTATCGACTTTTAGGAGAATGTCTTTGAGAGGTTGGTTAGTGAGTACGGTAATTGGGTGTGCCTGGAAGTACTGCCTTAGTTTCCTTGCTGTAGTGACCAGTGCAAAAATGAGCTTTTCAAGTTTGTTGTAATGTACTTCCTAGCTTGCAATGCACGGCTAATGTAGTAAATGGGATACTGATTACCTTGTTCCTCACGTACCAAGACTACAGCAATGGTTTCATGTGAGGCGGCAAGGTACATAAATAGTGGCTTGCCATCCTTTGGGCTGGCAAGTAGTGCAGGAGTGTTGAGATAGTGCTTCATTTGGTCGAACGACTGCTAACATTCTTTGGTCCATTTGTATCTGGTCACCTTCCTGAAGAGTCTGAAGAACGGCAAACATCTCTCGGTAGATTTGAAAATAAAATGGTTAAGTGCGGCTATTCGTCCCGTTAGGCATTGCACTTCTTTGGTCATTTGTGGCGGGCACATCTGTAAGATAGCGCTGATTTTTTCAAGGTTGGCTTCAATGCCTCTGAAAGAGATCATGAATCCCAAAAATTTTCCTGTAGAGACACCAAACACACATTTCAAAGGGTTAAGTTTCATCCGATACTTACAGAGTATACTGAAAGTTTTCGAAAGATCATCAATGTGTTGTTGAAGAGAAGGGCTCTTGACTAGCATGTTGTCCACATAAATTTCCATCGAACGCCTGATTTGCTATTTGAAGAGTGTGTTGACCAGCCTTTGGCAGGTGGCGCCAGCATTTTTTAAGCCGAATGGCATAACTTGATAGCAATAAGTGCCATCCTCTGTGACGAAAGCGGTACTCTCCTGGTCATTGGGGTCAATCTGGATTTAGTTGTATCCCGAGAAGGCATCCATAAAACTTAGTAGTTTATGGCCTGCTGAGGCGTCGACTAGGCAGTCGATATTGGGCAGAGGATAACTATCTTTTGGGCATGCTTTATTTAAGTCGGTGAAGTCCACGCACATTCGCCATTTTCTCGAAGATTTCTTGACCATCACTACATTAGCCGACCAATCCGGGTACCTTACTTCTCGTATAAAATTGGCTAGCAATAGCTTGTCGACCTCTTTTCGTATGGCCTGGAGCCTCTTCGGCGAAAATTTATGCTTCTTTTGCTTTATTGGTGTAGCTCGCGGGTCGACATGTAGCAAGTGCATGACTATAGAGGGGTCAACGCTAGGCATATTGGTGGTGGACCATGCAAACACGTCAGCATGTTTCCTGAGGAACCTGATGAGTAGAGTCTTTTCTGGATTGCTAAATGAGGAACCGATGGTGGTAGCCAACTCTGGGTCAGAATCATAGAGGGTAATTTTTTTGTGTCTTATGCTGGTTGAGGTTTCTGATCAGGGAAACCGTCTCGGATATCCAAATGTTCCAAACTGAGCAGCTTAGATTATGCTAGCGTGATGGTGTGAATCGAGGTGCTGGGATTTGTGTCATGGGTGACGTCTTGCAGGCGTGTGGCCATCTCGATGGATATGAGGTGGCATTGGCGGGCAGTTCACTGGTCGAAACGCATGTACCCGACTCCGGTGGGGGGTGGAAAATTTTACCATGAGGTAATATATTGCAGTGACCATCTTTATCCTCTTCATCAGTGGTCACCCGAAGATTGCATTATAAGCGAAAGGCTAGTCGACGACAAAGAAATCGACCATGGCATTCATGGTGTGTTCGTCGTCGCCAATCATAATCGGGATGGTAATCGTCCCTTTGACGGGTATAGGTTCGTTGGCGAACTTGTAAATTAGGGCTGATGGAGTCAGGTTTTTTGCAGTAAAGCCCATGCGGAGGAAGGCATCCCATTGCAGAATCTCGATGGCACTCCTATTGTCGATGAGAATTCTATGAACCTGGTAGTTGGCTATGGTGGCTGATACAACAATGGGATCATTTTCGTGGTCAGATAGGAGTTTTGTGTCATCCTCGTTGAAGCAGATCATCCAATCCGTGTGCTTTGACCGCTTGGTTGCAACGTTAACCGCCATTGCAGAGCGAAGGTGGGACTTGCGCTTTGACTTGCTGATGGCCCATGTTTCTGCCGGACTAACGATCATGTTTATAATGCCGATGACAGGCCGCTCGGGAGCACTCTCACGGCGCTCATCCTATGGCGTCCCTGTGCTACGGGCATGCATCTCTTTTTCACGAACTGCTTGATTGCCCCCTTCTTTACTAATGCTTCTATTGCATTTTTAAGCAATAACAGTCGTCCGTGGCGTGCCCGATGTCATTGTGAAAGTTGCATCATTTAGTAGGGTCGTGCTTGCTGCGATCGCCAACCGTAGGGGGTGGTCGCTCCAGAAGACCTTTCCTTTTTATTGTATTAAGAATTTAAGATTGCGATGCAGTCAAGGGTGTGTATGACTCGTATTTGGTGTACGGGGTACGATGGTCACTTCTTTGTGGGGCTCCGCTGCCCCGCTGGGGCTGGCACCTCTTTTTGAGTCCTGTTACCAGGTCGATCAGCGAATCGGTTATTCTTTACTCCTTGAATTCCTTGTTGCTCGTGATTTGATGTTTTCACTTTTTGACTCACGATTTCAATTTCTT
>JBBYHO010000231.1:10732-36403 GCA_038382025.1 Adansonia gregorii | reverse complement strand
GTTATTCTTTACTCCTTGAATTCCTTGTTGCTCGTGATTTGATGTTTTCACTTTTTGACTCACGATTTCAATTTCTTTGGCCTCGGCATATTTCTGAGCCTTCTCGTACAGTTGTTATAACTTTGTGGGCTGCGCATCTGTCAGGGCATACTTCAAATACTTATGGCGAACGCCCATTGTGAACGCTTGAATGGCCCACTCCTCATTCAGATCCTTGACCTCTAAGGCAGCTGCGTTGAAACGCTTGAGGTAGTCGCAAATCGTTTTGTCATGACTCTGTTTGACCGCCATTAGGCTGGCCGATGTTTTGGCCACTGTTCTACAGCTACTGAAATGGGTGAGGAAATGTCTCCCCAATTGATCAAAGATGGTGATGGACCTCGGGTTCAAGGAATACCACTAGGTCCGTGGCGGTCCTCGGAGTGTCGTCGAGAAGATATGACATTGGATGGCGTCCGACACATCGCGTAGGTTATGGAAAGCGCAAAAATGGTTCAGGTGATCGGTCGGATTAGACTTGCCATCGTAAGTATCGAGAGAAAGCTTCACTTTGCCAGGGACTTGTACTCGATGAATGTCCGACAAGAGGGGATTGTGTTCCTCAAATAACCATTCCTAGTTATCCCTTCTTTGGTTACCGAGTTCCTTAATTTCTTGCTTCAAGGTTGCTACCTACTGAGCGAGGTTTGGAGTGGATCTGGACTCGCTGCGTCCACTGGGGTGATAAAAAGTTCCCTGTGTCGCTTTTCAAGGGACTGGAGTAGAGTAAGAACTCTCACACACTACAGGGCATGTAGCCTGGTCGGCTGTATTGTTTCTCTCCTGTATGCTTGATTGTGGGTTGGTAGTGGTGTTTTGATTGGGGTGATCAACAAGTGGAGTATGGCGGTTGGTTTGTGAGTTGACAAGTTGGGCCAATTGCATCTGCGATTATTAAATGGCGGCCAGTTGGCTGGCAATGGCTTGGAATTACTCTTGGTAATGTGCATGGTAATCTGGTTGGCTAGGGGATGTACTAAGTTGGATGAAGGAAGGCAACGAGGTATCACAAGGTGTGTGTAGAGTATTGGTGGTGATGGTTGCTGGGATCGTGGTGCTCAGTCCAGTGGTTAGGTCAGGGTGCAGAATGGAAGTGGGCAACGGCAGGATCAGTCCCAACAAGTTTTGGTAATATGCTAATGGTGAGTGAGATAGCCATGAAGGCAACGAGATAGGTATATGAGAGGCTTGGATATTTGATGAGTTAGGCATTGCTGGAGCTGGCGGCACTCCAGTAAGGTTCATCGCTTCAGGGGGTGATGGGGTGTTTTGTGGAATAGCGTCAGCATATTGGTTAGCCATGGTTTTTTTGCTCAGTTCCCACAGACGGAGCCAATTGTTGAGGTCACTTGTGGTCCTGCAACACAAAGAAGGTCAGAAGGGTGCCGGAGTTGGTGCTTCAGGGCCTTCTCTGATGGTTAAGTTAGTATTCGGGTGTAGAGTGATGGAGATTTCAGAAAATAGAGAACCAACCAACCAGAAGATCCCTTACCTTTGGGTTTGCTTACCATTTTATAAGTGTTGTCTGGAGACATAGTATCAGGTGATTTGATGGTGATGTGACTCACGCCGAGCTAGGTGCCAAGCCTTGTTGTCTAGTGGTCGACTTTAGTAGAAGTCAACTCCGTATTTAAGCTACCGTCGAAGGTGTCAGATTGGATCAGACGTGTCTGGGTGATCGCCCTAAAGACTACTGATCCTTCACTAGGGCGGTCGGCAACTATAACAAGTTCCATTGGAAACTAAGTTAAAGAAAGCAGAATGGCCTGAGATCATTATAGGCAAATGAATTTTATTGAAGGGAAAAAGCAAAAAGCTATCCAACATGGGCAAACATGCCAAAAAAAGACAATGAGAGCAGATGATAAGAAAATTCATTCTAGGAAATTCTATAAGGGAGAATTGGTACTTGAAAAAATTATACCTAAACAAAAAGATCATTAAGGCAAATGGGCAATTAATTGTAAAGGTTCTTATCTAGTATAAAAGCCATTCTCAAGAGGAGCACTGATTTTGTCAGAGATGGATGGAGGCACTTTACCCAACCCTATTAATTCAAATAATGTAAAGAAATACTATTCTTAAAAAAACCAAAATCAAATGAAAACCCCAAAAAGGGCATCAGAATAAAGGCGATATGAAGGGGAGGCTTCAAGTGAAAAGCTTGAAGTGATGGCTTAAGCATTTGAAAAGAATGTCTAATGCATAATTGATCGAAACACTAAATCTAAAAAAAGCTTAGTATAATTAAAAACATTTTTAAGAGATGGACTTATGCAAAAGTAAACATTCTATTCAAGAGAAATCTTAAAAAAACTAAATGAGAAATTCTGTTTATTTGAGTAATATCCAAATCTCTTTTGTATTTTACCATTATTTTTGTAAAAAGTTAATGTTGTATCTTTTTTAATTGTTATAATAAAAGTAAATATTTTCATTCACACCTTCGTTAGGCTAACATTTTTTACCATGCTAACATTTTTATTAAATGATAATTAATGTTTTAAGGAAATTGAAATTGATAAAAAGATCTTTGGAATGAATTCAAAACATTACAGGGATCTTAGTTAATATTCAAAAGTCTTTTAGACATTCTAGGAAAGAATCAGGTGGAAAATGACATTCTTGAGTAGAATCTTAATAAAAAAGAAGTCAGGTCCTTTTAAATGATTTCTTGGAAAAAAAGATTAAAAGTCTGATTCTACAACTATTGGGCTATCCTTACTATTATTAATTTGTTTCAGTTGTTGATAGGAAATTTTAAAAACTGCATATTACCTATAATGTTCTTCTTCTTTAATTTATTATCATTTGTTTCGACTGTTGATGAGAAATTTTAGAAACCACATATTCCCTATAATGCTTTTCTTTTTCAACTTAAGTTTTATTTCGACTATTGATGGGTAATTTTTAGAAACCATATGTTCCCCATAATAGTCTTCTTTTTTAGCCTATTATCAATTTGTTTTGGCTGTTGATTAGAAATTTCTAAAAACCATAAATTCCCCATAATGCTCTTCTTCTTCTTGAACTTGTTATCAGTTTATTTTGGTGCTTGATGGAAACATTAGAATACATATATTCTCTATCAAGTTCTTTATTTTTAGCTCCTAGATAATATTGGTGTGTCACCCAAATTAATTAAGAGTGAGTGTATTTGTCTACAGTGCTCTCTAATGATGTTTTCAAATTCAAGTTCAAGCACTGGCTCCCCCTACCAAAAAGAAAAACATCCCCAACACTTTTTAAAGGTGCCTTTAATCCTTTAGCAAAAATATGGGCCTATTCCACCAAATGGAAAGAAAATATCTGTCACACTTTCCAAAAAGATAAATTAATTCCAAAATAGGCTGGATCAGACATTGATAAAGAAAATTATATCATGAAAATTCATCATATGCATTCTTTATGCATTTGCATTCATATTAATAATTTGTAGATTTAAAGTTGAACATGAATGGAAAAAGTTTTTTGGTATGTTGATTTTTTTAGAAGTAAAAGAAAAGTCTCCCATTCCTTCAAATAACTCAAATATCAAGCATTTTCACCATAATTGATTATATGGTTTTGCCCTGATCTACCTTTAGACCTAGTTTACATCCTAGTCATCCTTGTTTAACTACATGAGTTTCATCTTAATCAACCCTTTAAACCTAGGTTACATCTTGGTCATCCTCGTTTGACTACATCAATTTTGCCTAGTCGACCTTTTAGACCTAGGTTACCTCTTGGTCATTCTAATTTGACTGTATCAGTTTCACCTTAGTCAACCCTTTAGACCTACGTTACATCCTGGTCACCCTTATTTGACTATATCAGTTTTGCCTTGTCAACACTTTAGACCTAGCTTACATCTTTGTCATTTTTGTTTGACTGTATTGATTTTCCCTTGCTCAAACATTTAAAACTAGGCTACATCCTGGCCTCATTTGACTAAATCAATTTCACCTTAGTCAACCCTTTAGACTTAGGTTTATATCTTCAGCATCCTTGTTTGATTATACGGTTTCACCTTGGTCAACCTTTTAGACTTAGGTTTCACCATAGTCCATTTTCTTATCCTAACCTAGGTATTGCCATTGGTGATTTATTTTTAATGAATGCACTTAATGTAGTTTTATTTTATTTTTTTGAAAACATCATAGCTTGGACAAAATTGTATCTATTTGGTCTTAGCCCTATTCTTGATTCTAAGTAATGGTTAAAGAGGGGAACTACAGACACCTAATTTCATCTAAGTTCTTTTCCCAGTAGTCTAGTTATCTGAGACCAGGAACATAACTATTGTCGTGATAAGGATTGGCCCTTCTCAAGTAATTTAAACATATTTGTAACTTATTTTATCATGTATAGGTGGCAGTATTAACAAGTGATAGAAAAAGTGCCATTTAAAGATCGATTTCAGATAAGAAAGATGAATAGTTAAGAAAAAAATTAGTTTTTAAATATTCTCTTGTCAAATTTTGAAAATTATTTTTGTAGATATTGTCACAGTCAAATTTCTCATTTTTAGGTATTTTTTGAGATTTGTCGTAAAAACATAAAAAGTTGATCATCGTATATTTTTATTAACACTTGTGCAGCATTTATACCTATATACCTTCCAAAAAAATAAAAAATATTGAAGAAAGATTATATATTGGCATTTTATACCATAATGAGTCAAGTTATCAATTTTTCAATTATTTTTGAATTTTTCACAGTACTACAAGTATTTTGTTCATAAATTTTTCACTAAAGACTTATTCCTAACTTCATATTTTCATCTTTACCATTTCCTAATTAATATTTGGATAAAGTGTTATATTTAACTCATTTTATAAGTTTTAATGTATTTTTTAAAATTTTTCTTAGTTCTAAAATTCTATCTTCCTTTATCAGTAAAATTTTCAGTAGGATGTTCTCAAGTTTTGAACTAAAAAATTTGTTAAATATTCCCAGTGAATTATCATAAAATCAATTTTGAAAAATTCTAATCCATTTTATGGTTTTTTCTTGTTTCCAAGTTATAGACTTTTTTACTTCATAAATTTTTTTTGGTTGGATTTTTTCAAGTTTATAATTTTTAAAATTCTAAAAATATTTTTATTAAATTCAGACTAAATCAATTTTTGAAAATTTAACTTATTTTATGAGCTTTGAATTTTTTTTTATGTATCAATTTTCTTTTATAAGGATTTTTCTTATAGAATTTTATGAGTTTTGGATTTTCTATCAAGGTTTTTTCATTATTTCATTTCCAAAATTTTTTTTATGATTATTAATTTTAATTTTAATTGTTTTTTATTGTTATTTGAATTTTATTATGGATTTTTTCTACTAGTTTCATAGAAACTAATCTAATTGATTTCTAACTTGTCACTTAACCAATTTAATTAGTTTCTAGTTACCCATTAGATAATGTTATGTAGATAATATTGAAAAATATTGGGAATGACTATCAATTGCTTGTCAATCTAATTCATCTCATCTTTTAATGCAAATAATAAATATAAAATTTAATTAATGAAAAAAATTAGAATGCATTTCAGCCAATGTGATTTTTTTTCATCCCTTCGACCGAACCTTTCCCTTATAAATAAGGGGAGGATTTTTCATTTGTAGGGATTTTGCTTGGATGAAAAAACACTATGAAATACTAA
This sequence comes from Adansonia gregorii, assembly GCA_038382025.1. Lineage (NCBI taxonomy): Eukaryota > Viridiplantae > Streptophyta > Magnoliopsida > Malvales > Malvaceae > Adansonia > Adansonia gregorii. The sequence goes on along the minus strand of JBBYHO010000231.1, from coordinate 30,722 downwards.
GTTTTTTTTTTTAAGTTCTAAACCTTTGTTAAGATCTTTCTTCTTAAAGATTTAGTTTTTCTTTATTTTTGCTCATTTTCCTCTTATTGGTTAGCTAATATTGTTCTTAACTTTATGGACTTTAATCAATGTTGAAACATTAAGCATGGTGGCCATGAAACATTTTTTTGATCTAATTATTTTGTCTAATTTTTTTTACCAATAAATTGATTTTCTTTATGAATCATGTTTTTGTTGATATGATGTTGGTTTTTGTGCTATATTTGTCATATATATATGATCATATTTATAGTATATTCCAAGTATTTTCTTGTTGATATGTTGAGATAATGTGTTTATAAGTTTATTTTCATGATTTATTATATGATGATGTTGATTTGTGTTTGATAGACCTTGGATATCTGATTTTTGGGTTGGAAAAAATTTTATTTGGTGTATTATATGGGGTTGCTCGAATCTCATGCATATGTATTTGGTGATTTTTTATTGATTTTTATGGCTATTTTATAAATATAAAAAGTTTAAAGACTAATTTATAAAAAATAAAAAATATAAAAATAATTTTTAGCCATCCTATGCTTGACTAAAACTCTTATACACATTTAGGAATGTATTTTATGCATTTTATCAAGTAAAAATATATTTTTTGGCTTTTGAGGTTTTTATAATTTTAAAATTTTTAAGGACTTTCATGTAAATATTGAAAATTTGTTTTGATGCAAAAAAAAGGGGTCAAATCTCCTTTGTACTCTTTAGATGTGATTTTTATGTTTACTTTAATATATTTGATGTTGATTTTTGGGTTTTAATTATGTAGGGACTAATTTGCAAATTTAAAAAAGTTTTGGGTCAAAGTTATTATCTCTAGCATAAGATCATCCATTTAGAAAATTTTAGAATATTTCTAGCATTCCACTAGTCCTCTGGTAGGGTATAAAAAATGTTAAAACTTTTTTTGTTTTTTGGTTTTCCATTAGGGTACGAATTGTAATTTTAAAATTTAGGGAATTACTTTTTTTTTTTTACATTTTTGGCCACTTTTGATATCCAAACTACCATTTAGCATAAAAATCATCAATTTTTATCCTTATTAAGTCTTTCAGGATTACTGCGATACTTTTACGTCAAAAGTATATACTAGAGGTATTTTGGTAATTTCCTTAAAACTAAGTTTAATGTAGTCACTATGATGCTTTTATGCCAGTTGTGTGTATTTAGGCTAGGTTCACCCTTCGATGATTATTTTCATGTCCCTTAAGGTTATCGAGACACTTTCATTTCAAAGGTATACCTAGGCCATTTTGATAATTTCCCTGAAACTGAGTCCGATGTAGTCACTAGGATGCTTTTATTACCAAAGGTATGTATTTAGGATAGGTTCACCCTTCTATAACCATTTTTGTGTCCTTTAAGATTATCAGGATACTTTCATGTTGAAGGAATACCATAAGGATATTTTAGTAATTTCTTTAAATCAAGTTTGATGTAGTCATTTGGGATGCTTTTACATGAAAGGTGTATATTTAGAATAGGTTTACCCTTTTATGATCGTTTTGAAGTCTTTTAAGGTTACTAGGATGCTTTGATGTTGAAGATGCACCCCAAAGGTATTTTGGTAATTTTGCATTAAAACCAAGTCCTATGTGATTATTAGGATGCTTTCATGTCAAAGCTAGGATAGGTTTGACATTTTAGACTATTTTTAGATGATTTATACCAAATGGAAACTTAAGGGATTTATACCAAATATGGTTTTCATATGAAAACCGATCAAGTATAAATACATTTCATCAACTAGAAATACATTTTGTAGATTTTGAGGTCTTTTATAATTTTAAAAATCTTAAAAACTTTTGTGTAAATATTAAAAATTTGTTTTGAGGCTAAAAGAAAGTGATCAAATCTTTTTTACACTCTTTGGATGTGATTTTTTATTTTTATTTCAATATATTTGATGTTCAATTTTGTGTTTTAATTATATAGGGACTAATTTATAAATTTAGACAAGTTTTGGGACTATTACGAAATCTAGCATTGTAGGTCAAAATGATTATCTCTAACATAAAATCATCCATTTAGAAAATTTTAGAACATTTATAGCATTCCATTTGTCTTCTGGTGGGGTATAAAAAATATTAAAACCTTTTGTATTTTTTTGGTTTTCCATCAAGGTACGAAGTGTAATTTTGAAAATTTAGGGTATTAATTGTATTTCAGGCCACTTTGGTATCCAAACTACATATTTAGCATAGAAATCATCATTTTTTTACCTTTATTGAGTCTTTCAAGCTTACTGTGATACATTGATGTCAAAAGCATATCCTAGAGGCATTTTAATAATTTCCTTAAAGCTAGGTTTGAAGTAGTCACTGGGATGCTTTTATGTAAACTATGTGTATTTAGGATAGGTTCACCTTTCTATAATCATTTTTCGTGTCTTTTAAGGCTATGAGAATACTTTTATGTCAAAGGTAAACCTAGTGCATTTTCATAATTTCCCTAGAATTGAGTCTGATGTAGTCACCAGGATGTTTTTATTGCCAAAGGTGTTATTTAGGATAGGTTCACCTTCTATGATCATTTTTTGTGTCCTTGAAGGTTATTGGCATACTTTCATGTTGAAGGAATACCATAAAGACATGTTGGTAACTTCTTTAAATCGATTTTAATGTAGTCACTGGGATGCTTTTACACCAAAGGTGTGTATTTATGATAGGTTTACCCTTTTATGATCATTTTTAAGTCTTTTAAGGTTACTAGGTTGCTTTGGTATTGAAGGTTTACCCCAATGATATTTTGGTAATTTTGCATTAAAACCAAGTTCTATGTGATTATTGGGATGCTTTCATATCAAAGCTACACATGAGGGATAGGTTTGACATTTTAAACTATTTTTAGGTGATTTATACTAAATGTACACTTGAAGGATTTATACTAAATAGGGTTTTCATACGAAAAGTGGTCAAGTATAAATACATTTCATCAAGTAGAAGTACATTTTCTAGATTTTGAGGTCTTTTTATAATTTTAAAAATTTTAAGAGCTTTTGTGTAAATATTAAAAATTTTATTTTGAGGCTGCAAGAAAGTGGTTGAATCTCTTTTGTACTCTTTGGATGTGATTTTTGTGTTTATTTTAATATATTTGATGTTCAGTTTTGTGTTTAATTATATAGGGATTAATTTGTAAATTTAAGAAAATTTTAGGACCATTATGAAATCTAAAATTTTAGGTCAAAATGATTATCTCCAACAGAAAATCATCCATTTAGAAAATTTTAGAACATTTCTAGCATTCCATTTGTCCTTTGGTGGGGTTTAAAAAAATATTAAAACCTTTTGTATTTTTTGGTTTTCCACTAGGTACGAAGTGTAACTTTGAAAATTTAGTGATTTAATTATATTTCAGGCCACTTTTGATATCCAAGCATAAAAATAATCATTTTTTTACCTTTATTGTGTCTTTCAGGGTTACCGTGATACATTCATGTTAAAGGAATATCCTAGAAGTATTTTGATAATTTCCTTAAAGCTAGGTTTGAAGTAGTCACTATAATGCTTTTATGCCAACTATGTGTATTTAGGATATGTTTACCCTTCTATGATCATTTTTGTGTCCTTTAAGGTTATCGAGATTCTTTTATGCCAAAAGTAAACCCAGGGCATTTTCATAATTTTCCTAGAACTGAGTTTGATGTAGTCACCAGGATGCTTTTACTGCTAAAGGTGTATATTTAGGATAGGTTCACCCTTCTATGATCATTTTTGTGTCCTTTAAGGTTATTGGTATACTTTCATGTTGAACAAATACCATGAGGACATTTTGGTAACTTCTTTAAAATCGAATTTGATGTAGTCACTGGGATGCTTTTACACCAAAGGTGCATATTTAGGATGGGTTTACTCTTTTATGATCGTTGTCAAGTATTTTAAGGTTACTAGGATGCTTTTATATTGAAGGTGTACCCCAAAGGTATTTTGGTAATTTTGCATTAAAACCAAGTCCTATATATCCTATATGATTATTGGGATGCTTTCACGTCAAAGCTATAGATGAGGGATAGGTTTGACATTTTAGATGGACACTTGAGGGATTTATTCCAAATGGAGTTCTCCTACGAAAAGTGGTCAAGTAGAAATACATTTTTTTGGATTTTAAGGTCTTTTTATAATTTTAAATATTTTACGGACTTTCGTGTAAATATTAAAAATTTATCTTTAGGCCATAGAAAAGTGGCAGAATCACTTTGGTACTGTTTGGATGTTATTTTTGTATTTATTTTAATATATTTGATGTCTAATTTTGTGTTTTAATCATATAAGGACTAATTTGCAAGTTTAAAAAAATTTTGGGACCATTATGAAATCTAGCATTTTAGGTCAAAATGATTATCTCTAACATAAAATTATCCGTTTAGAAAATTTTAGAATATTTCTAGCATTCCATTAGTTCTCTAGTGGGGTATAAAAAATATTAAAACCTTTTATATTTTTTGGTTTTCCATTAAGGTACAAAGCGTAATTTTGGAAATTTAGGGATTCAATTGCATTTTTTCCATTTTAAAGCAGTTTTGATATCCAAACTATATATTTAGCATAAAAATCATAATTTTTTATCTTTATTGAGTCTTTCAAGATTACCGTGGTACTTTTATGTCAAAGGTATATCCTAGAGATATTTTGGTAATTTCCCTAAAACTAAGTTTGAAGTAGTCACTAGGATGCTTTTATACCCACAGTGTGTATTTAGGACAGGTTCACCCTTCTATGATCATTTTTGTGTCCTTTAAGGTTATCGGGATACTTTCATATCAAAGGTATGCCTAAGGCATTTTCATAATTACCCTAGAGATAGGTCCGATGTAGTCACCAGGTTACTTTTATTGCCAAAGGCCTGTATTTAGGATAGGTTCACCCTTCTGTAATCATTTTTGTTTAAAGTTATTGAGATACTTTCAAATTGGAGGAATACCATAAGGATATTTTGGTAATTTCTTTAAAATAAAGTTTGATGTAGTCATTGGGATGCTTTTAAACCAAAGGTGTGTATTTAGGATAGGTTTACCCTTTTATGATTATTTTTAAGTCTTTTAGGGTTATTAGGATGCTTTCATGTTGAAGGTGTACCCTGAAGGTATTTTAGTAATTTTGCATTAAAACCAAATCCTATGTGATTATCGGGATGCTTTCATGTCAAAGCCACATATGAGGGATAGGTTTGACATTTTAGACTATTTATAGGTGATTTATACCAAATGGACACTTGAGGGATTTATACAAAATGGAGTTCTCATACGGAAAGTAGTCAAGTAAAAATACATTTTATCAAGTAGAAATACATTTTCTAGATTTTAGGATCTTTTTATAATTTTAAAAATTTCAAAGACTTCCTTGTAAATATTAAAAATTTGTTTTGAGTCCAAAGAAAAGTGGTCGAATCTCTTTTGTACTTTTTGGATGTGATTTTTTTGTTTATTTTAATATCACTGATGTTTAATTTTGTGTTTTAATTATATAGGGACTAATTTGTAAATTTAAAAAAGTTTTGGGACCATTATGAAATCTAGCATTTTAGATCAAAATGATTATCTCTAACATAAAATCATCCATTTAGAAAATTTTAGAACATTTCTAACATTTCATTAGTTTTCTAGTGGGGTATAGAAAATATTAAAACCTTTGTATTTTTTTTGTTTTCCATTAGCGTGCAACGTGTAATTTTGAAAATTTAGGGATTTAATTGCATTTTTACATTTTAGACCACTTTGGATATCCAAACTACACATTTAGCGTAAAAATCATCATTTTTTTTATCATTATTGAGTCTTTCAGAGTTACTGCTATAGTTTTATATCAAAGGTATATCTTAGAGGTATTTTGGTAATTTCTTTAAAACTAAGTTTGAAGTAGTCACTAGGATGCTTTTATGCCAATTGTGTGTATTTAGGATAGGTGCACCCTTTTATGATCATTTTTGTGTCCTTTAAGGTTATCGGGATACTTTCATTTTGAAGTCATACATAAGGACATTTTGGTAATTTCTTTAAAATCTAGTTTGATGTAGTCACTAGGCTGTTTTTGCACCAAAGGTGTGTATTTAGGATAGGTTTATCCTTTTATGATCATTTTCAAGTCTTTTAAGGTTACTAGGATACTTTCATGGTGAAGGTATAACCCAAAGGTATTTTGGTAATTTTGCATTAAAAATCAAGTCCTATGTGATTCTTGGGATGCTTTCATGTCAAAGCTACACATGAGGGATAGGTTCGACATCTTGGATTATTTTTGGGTGATTTATACCAAATGGACACTTGAGAGATTTATACCATATGGAGTTCTCATACGGGCCATGTTCAATGAACTTGTTTCTGAACAAGCACCCATATGCTATCCCCAAGCATCTTTATACTTCAACTTATATGAGATCACAGAGTTGCACGCATCAAATGCTTCAAGACTTAGTGAATGCTTGTTTTTGTGCATTTTCAATGCCTTTTCATGACAATATGATGACTTGGAATGTTTTTAGAAACACGGCTTTGATGCATAAGAGGGATCTTATCCTAGTAAGTCATTAGTAACTTTGCAAGGCCATTGTGTTTTATGGGCTTCATCCAATTAGAGTTTGCATGATTGTCTATCATTCCACTAACATGATGGCAAATCTTGAATCACTAACCAAAGTAATTGGTTTGTATTATCAACTTATATATGCCTTATCCAATCTGATTAGCTATGGGACATATACTAACATCTCCCACTTACACTAAGCTAATTGCTAGTGCATCCAATGCTGGACTCTTTTGATTAGCAATCATGTCTCAACTTGAACAAAGGTTTAATACTATTGTGAGAATATGCTTTGATCATATTCATGATAATCTCGTTATCCAAGTCATTAACCATTCAGATCACAGTAAGACCTAAATTTTAATCATTTGGCTCAATTGTTACTTTAATAACTGTAGGAATCTTTTATTAGCTAACAAGCTAATAATCCAAATATAACTCTTTTTTAAGCCTAAAGGAAAGAGTTTGTTTATGATACTTAAGGTATAAACATGCAATCCTCTCTAGTTTGGAAACTTTCCAAATAATTGTATTTTAACATCATAGCTATTCATCACTAAGTCAATTATGATCTTTAACTTTTAAACAGTCATAAATGCCGCTTACTAAATCCTACATTGGTAGATTTGAGGGGAATTGCATTTGAAACTATTTTTGAATCTTATAAGTTATAGCCATCTAGTATTTCAACAATATTACAAGTTGTATATTAGAGAATAATGTGACCATATTGTAGAACAAATTCTATGATTAATGATTTATTCAATGAGGATTGAATCTAAGCTAGGCATCGAATGCTAGCAATCATCCTTAATTGGCATGTAAATGCTAATTATAAAATATCTTATGTTTTTGAATAAATCATGATTATGTTTCAGAAACATCAGTAAAATGACAAGCTTTGATCAACATCAATAAGTTTGCCTTTGTGTATGGTCCACCTTTATTACTCATTTTATTTAGCCTTATCGTATGTCATACATATTTAAACAACAATTTCTAGGTATAATATACCAAGAAAAGTGAATTAATCTCAGTATATATCTAATACAAAAACTTTTGTAAGTTTCCTAATTTTGATCATATCAAAATTTTCCTTGCAATATTTACTATATTAATCTAGCTCTCACTATGTCAGCATATACCTTTGTCATTTTCATTGTCTTTCTTCAAAAGAAAATGTGTAGATAATGCATGGATCATGATCCATCTAAAGTGCTCATGTTTTGAAATACATAATATAATATGAGACCTAATTAGGCTACCTTATGATGTCTTGCTTTGGAGCAATTACTTAGAGATATTGAAATTCTCATTATGATTATCCTTATTGTCAGCATATGCCTGCCTTTAAAACTTCAGATGTTCTGAAGGGCATATCATGCTCAACTTAAAAACAAATGATGGTTGGTCATGGTCAAGCCTTTTAGTTATCCCTTGATTGGGATTTAGATTAGGCATAACAATATGAAAGGAGAGAAAGACCGTCAAGCGAGTCGTTCATCCAACTAGTCTTGCATAGCCACCATAAGATGGTTGTAAACTTGGAGTCACCATCGATCATTTCGGGCTAGGCATGATCGGGTGCCTACTGAAAACAATATTTTAAGTTACCAAACTCAAAATAGGCATTTCAAGGTCAATAAAGTCCAAAGATTAATTGGTTGGGTTCGAAAGTTGGTCACGCATGGGGAAGGATTAACATCCCCATGACACTCGAAATCAGTAATTACTAACTATATTTCACTTTGGTCTTAGTTCAATCGACTTCATTTAGCCTTTATTTAGATATAATTCCCTTTAAAGCATGAAGTTTTGTAAAAGTAGATCTAGTTTTTCTTCTTTTTCCTTTTCTTTTAAATAGTAGCTCATCATGCGCCTCAGAAATGTGAGGAACATAGGGAGTTTATGAATATAAAGTCCAAATTGAGTTTTGAAAATTTTGGTATTCCGCATTAGGCACTTGAGAGATACCAACATGAAACATCACCTTGTAAATTTTATTAGAAAAAATAAATTTTAAATATGGATGCACGATAATTACTACAAAAGGAAACGAGTTAGTAAGGCAAAAAAATGAAATATAATGATATTAAGCAATCATAAACAAAAGAATATAAAAAGGAAGGGGCGATTGAAATGTACCTCATAATTGCTATCAACAGTTGAAGAATAACCGAGATGATACTTTTAGAGACTGGTCTGGTCTTTATGGTAATTTGAAAGATGAAGATGGTTTTTATTAAAATAGTTTGAGGCATCCGAAAGTGAGAAAATTTTGGAAATTTTCGGGGTAAAGCGGGGTTAAAGTATCTCCTCAAAGAGGTGGGGTTGGAGTATCCCCAAAGATAGAGTTACGAAAATATTTAGGAATAAAGAAAAAATTGTTATCTTTTTTTTTTTAAACAATAAGGTTTGAATATCCCATTGGAGTAGTGGGGTTTGAATATCCTCGAAGTTAGGAAAACATTTAGGAACAAGGAAAATTAAAATTTTTTAATTAAAAAAAGGGTTAGAGTATCCCCTTTGAGTACTAGAGTAGAAATATCTCCATTAGCGAAAATTTTAATATGAAATCCTATTTATGGTATTTTAGTCTTATTCTGAGTCAAAAGGGGTAGATGTTGTGGGGGGAAACCAACCAGGTGCATTTTGAGACATTCAAAAATCTCGATAAAAAGAGATTTGAACACAAGAGACAACATCATGTCACCTCCCTTCTTGAATTTATTTTAGGCTCGTCACAAGGCTTTAAGCGGCGAATAAGGTATCATTAGAAACATAACTCGATAAGGTTTAATGTAAAGTTATTCCAAAAATTCTAGACGCTCACTTTCTAAGTGGAATTAATTTTTGAAGTTAAGTCTATATTGACACTGGTAGCATATGCAGGGGAAAAGACATGCCAAACTTTGAAAAATCATTTTAGGCTCATTTGAGATTATTAAATTGTGAACAACAGCTTTCTGGAAAGGCAATTTTGTAAACTTTGTAGTAAAAATATTTAAAAATTTCATCAAAACCATTTGATAGGCCAAAATGGCCCAAAGAAAATGTTGCATGTTGGTTTTAGAAGTTCTAGCCAATAAAGGTTTAAAAAATCGTAACTCTTTCATCGGGAATGATTCGAGGGCAAATTAGACACCGTTAGAAAGTTACTTCGATGTCTTTTAAGGGAAAATATTAGCAAAATCAAAAGAAATATTTTGTGGTTCAAAAATGATTTTCCAAATTCGAATTAAGTATTATAAAGCAAAAATAAGAGGATTATTTGATGTTTTGATTTTTTTTAAAGATAGACTTAGTTGAGGACGTCCAAACGTCCATGACAAAAAGTAACATGGGCTTTGCAAGTTCATTCCACAATCTCGGAGTAGTTTAGGATGATGGAATAGCGATGACCATGTTACTAAAGGGAACATGAGAATCAAGATCAAAGTTTAATACTAAAAGGATTTCCTTTTTTGAAAAGTGGAAATATTTCACCATGAATCTAAAGTTGAAATGTCGATTTAACCCAAATTAAGAACCAATTTGATGAAAGCATTATGTTTATGCTACTCTTCATCTATTAGAGGCAGCCTAAACTTAACTTAGGGATGTTTCTAAAAATCAAGTTTGAAGAAATAAACAAGCATTTTAATGGAGATATCATGAACCAAATGCATCGCATACAAAGATAAACATAGGTTAAACATGTAAACATACAAAGATGACATTTTGAAATGAAAATGGGTGAATAAATGCAAGAAGATGGCAAATAGAGTGCATGGAGATGATATGAATATGTTTGAATAAGGGAATGGATGCTGGAGTTGTCAAGACAGCATTATATTTCATGAAACTCTTTAAAACATAAGAAAATGTTTGAACATACCTAAGACATGTTAATGTGACCATTTAAATATGAAATGGATATGTAAATATATGGAAGGTGCATGGCAAAAGATGCATGAACAAAAACTATGTAATGATGAAAATAAAGCATGGTAAGTTTATATATCCTATAACATCAAGGTGTTAAGAAGGTTATCAAAATCCTAAGACTATCACAACTAAGGCAGCAATGATGCATGAGAGCTTTAAAAAGGTCATGCCGCATGAAAAGCTCACTAAATGAAATGGATGATCAAAATAGAAAATGTATGGAACAAAGTAAAAAATATACTAGAAAAAGCTTAAACCTTCCTCCTTTTTATAAGTAATGAATTTAAGGTCAGTTTCTTCCCTCTTTTTACTATTATATAGCAAGAAAGGGGTCAAAGAAAAAAGCTTTCTTGTAATATGGTTTCTGGTGGGGTGTTTTGAGGATGAAAGTATGTGAAAGGTTGAGTTTCTGAAGGTGTTCTAGTGGTGGTTTTAAAAAGCTATGGGAATAGAGGTTGGTTGAGGGTGAAAGGTAATAGAATAATGTTTTTTGGTGTGTTTTTGGATCTAGAGTTGTTGAAGGATTTTATGGGGATGGATGATGAGTTTTTTGAGATTTCTAGAGAGCTTTTTTTATGGTTGAGATCTTTTTCTTTTTGAAATAGATGGGGGAGTCCTTTATTCAATGCTTACCCACTGCTTTTAGAAGACAATGCAAGGGCATTTTTTATTTTTCCCTTCTGCACCAGGGGACATCTCTAGCTACCATGCTCAGCTGACTATCTTTTTATTAATTCAGCCATGCTGAGCAAGGTGGCAGAAAGGTTGTGATAGCCTATGCCTACCATACCCTCGTACACCTATATCTCTTATGTAAGTAACCTTTGTCATTGATTGTTTGGGCTTCAAAAATTTGTTTGAATCTACTAATGAGCTCATAGTTAAGGTTTCAATGATTTATGATATTTCCTTGGTGCAAAAACATGTTTAAATCAGGTTTTTAAAGGCTGAAAAGTAGCTTAAACTGGGCAAAAATGCCTTGGTGTATTAATACAAACATGCTGTATCGACATACAAGTTATTTTTTACCTATAAGTATCGATATAATAAGCTGTGTATCAATACTAAGAGCAAAAAGATTTCCAATCTTGTGACTTAAAGGCCCATATCGATACTCCATGGATTTTTATTGGTACTTATTCTTTTGTATTGACACATTTTGCTAAAAATCACAACTTTAGCTACTGCTAAGGTCTATACTGATACCAATATGCCAGCTATCGATACCTAACCTTGTTGTATCAATACTAAATGTGAAAATTTAAGTTTTTGGAGACATAAGGCCTCGTATCAATACTTTTACACCAATATAACTTGCACGTATCTGTGGCTTCCCCATTTTCCTTAACTTGGTCACAAAAAGTAGAAAATTGATCCGTGTACTCATTTGAATGACTCTGAGGACACCATGAAAAGTGGCCTTTGATACCTCATTTGAATGACTCTAGTGACATGGCACCCGCAGTCGTCTCCTAGTTTTTATTTTAATTTTTGATTTTATCATTTTTCAATTGAGTCTTGGGGTGCCAAAAGTGGGTCAAACAAAATGACGTGTCTATAACTGCCTCTCTATGGCCATTGTTAAGTATTAGGAATAAGGCAAAGACAAATAGATACCATTTTGTTAAGATAAAATGACGGATTTGTATGCCCTAACCAGGTGCTATCAACTTGGGTCAACTTCAGAGGAAGTAACCATTATGCTCTTTGAAGACTAGGGTAGGTTATATGGAGTCACTAGTTTTTGTAGGCTTTATAATAGGGAAGTGCCCCGCTCTTTAAGGATTGAGGTAGGTAGTTACCACCAGCTTTTGTGGGCTTTAAGATAAAGAAGCATCTTACTCTTTGGCAACTTAAGGTAGGTAGGCCACAAGCTTGAGTAGGCTTAGTTAAACATCTTGCCTTTTGAGGACTGATGTAAGTAGTTACCACTAGCATACAGGGGCTTTGAGGTAGGGAAGCGTTTTACTCTTCTAGAACTTAAGGTAGGTAGTTGCCACTAGCTTGCATGGATTTTATTAATCTTCTGCCCTTTGAAGATTGAGGTAGGCAGTTGCCACCAACTTGTGTGAGCTTTGGTAAGCTTCCTACTCTTTTAGGACTGAGGTAGGTTGTTGCCACAAACTTATGTGGGCTTTATGGTAGGGAAGCTTCATGCTCTTGAGGACTTGAGGTAGGTAGTTGCCACCAGCTTATGTGGGCTTTATGGTAGAAAAACATCCTACTCTTTGATGACTAGAAGGAAATGAGTTTAGATACCTTCTTGGGTGATTTTCAATGAGCACATAAGGTCAAAGGTACATACTTGAGGCCTTTTAAGGTTTTTCAAAATCAAAAAATGGTACATTAGGTTCCCTACAAATTTGACTTCTGTATATGGGAGCTAGTACCAGTAAGATGTTAGATGCTACATGATGCATAGGCATGCAAGTGCCTATCTAAATGATGCAAGGGTAATGACTTTAAAAGCTTAATCCGGTGGTTGGTTTTGGCCTATTTTGATAATGTGGCCTTTCGCCCAAGCTTTATCAATCTTGCTCTAGATTTCCAAAGGTTTTGAATATTAAGGTTATCCCTTTTTCAAAGGTATATGAGGTCAATGACCCTTTATTGGAGGAGGTTTTAAATAGATTTTTAAAATGTAAGGTCCTAGAGCAAATATAGTTATGGCCCTTTGAGTTCATTCGTAGTCTTTAAACATGAAACAAATTTCCTACAAAGTTTTATCTTTTGATGTAATGCTAGGAAATCATGTTATCAGTTTTGTTTGTTTATTAAGCATTATCAATTAAATGATAAACATGATGCAGCATGAATTGCAGTGCTACAATAGATTTTGTGAGAAATCAAGTAATATTTTTATTCAAAGAAAGAAAGTGTAAGTTGTGATAAGCTTATAAGATTGTGGAAGATTTTGGAATACAAAATAGATAAAAAAAGTTTTCCTAGTTGATTGGCTCTGACATTGATGACATAAGTTCTCCATTGAGTGTTTTTAGAGATTTCTTTCGAGCAATTAATCCTTTTGGTGTTGGTCAACCCATAAGAAAATCTTTTAAATTACCATATGATAGGATGGAGGCTTCAAAGTTAGGTAGTTTCCATTTTTCAAGTGCAGGTGTGGATGAGGTTTGGTGGGGTTTGGTTACATAAAATAGATGGGTTATGTTATGACTTAGTTTGATTAGAGTGGTGAATATCGAAATAAGGTCTAGTTTTTTGAGCCATATTTTTGGGTTTTCAAATTAAGCTGGTTTTTTTTCCTTCTCTTTTTGTTTTTGGTTTTTTAGAGAGTGGAAAGAGAAAGAGAAAGAGGATATCCTTTCAGGTTTTCATCTTAAAATCCTTTTAAGCGTAATATTTCTGACAGAATCAGAGTTCACAGGGTTAGGTAGGTACCATCCATCTTGGTTATGATTAGGGCTCTTCCAGAGAATACACGTTTCACTACATATGGCCTTTCCTAATTTGAGGTCCATTTTTTGCAAGCATCTTTATGGATCAAGAGAATTCGTTTGAGTTCCAAATCACCTTCTTGAAATTACTAAGGATAAACCTTTTTGTTATGAGCCTTCATCATTTGCTTTTAATACAACTACCCGTGACAAATGGCCTTAATTCTTTTCTCTTCAATGAGATTAAGTTGCTCATATCAGCTTTTAACCCATTTAACTTCTTGAAGTTGGGATTCCATCAAGACTCTAAGTGAAGGGACTTTAACTCCAATTGTTAAGATAGCCTCCATGTTGTAGATCAAAGAGAATAGGGTGGCACATGTGGAAGTTTGTACTACTGTGCAATAGGGGCGTAAAGCAAAAAAACACCTTTTGATGCCAATCTTTGTACATCTCAACCATATTTTCAACTATCTTCTTGATATTCTTGTTGGCTGTTTCAACTGCCTTATTCATTTGCGAGTGGTATAGGACAGAGTTTCAATGTTGAATCTTAAACTGAGAGCAGACTGCTTGTATCATTTTATTTTTTAAGTTGCATGCATTATCAATAATAATTTGTTTGGGAAGACCATATCTACTGAGATGTCCCATTTCATATATCTATACATGACAGATTTGGTGACATTGGCATATGAAGCTGCCTTTACCCACTTAGTGAAATAATCAATTGTGACCAAAATGAAGAAATGCCCATTAGAAGCCTTAAGGGTAATTGGTTTAATCATGTCTATGCCCAATATAGAAAAAGGCCATGGAGCTATCATAACATGTAGGAGTGTTAGTGGGATATTGAGTCTGTTAGCATAGATTTGGCATTTGTGACATTTTTGAGCATGTTTAATATAATTTTTTTCGAGAGTTAGCCAATAATAGCTTGATCGCATGAGTTGTCTCATCATTCCGAGTCCATTGGCGAGAGAAACAAATCCCTTCATGAATTTTTCAAGTATTCTTTTAGCTTCGGAGGCATCCATGCATCAAACTAGCACCTGATCTCAGCCTTTCTTGTACAGAATCTCATTATCCAAAATGAAGCTTGAGCTAATCGTCATATGGTGTTCTTATTAGTATGGGTGGCATCTTCTGGGTATTATTTATCTTTGATGTACTGAATGATGTCATGATACCATGGCAAATCGTCTTTCTCTTCTTCAACATTCTGACAAAGTGCCAAGGCTATATAGGTACTTATTTGCATAAGAGCGATATCTAATTCTTGATTGACTTTGAACATGGACAATAAAGTGGCCAAGGTGTTAGCAATTTGGTTCTCTTCTCAGGGTAGATGTTAAAAGCTGATATCGTCAAACTCTTTCTTAAGTTATGATATCAGATTCCTATAGTGGATCAGTTTAGCATCATGTGTTTGTCATTCTCCTTTCAATTGGTAAATGATAAGGGTTGAATCCCTAAACACTTGCAAAGTTCAAATCCCTCTTTCAACGGTTGCTTGGAGTCCCATGATTCTGGCCTCATATTTAGCTATGTTGCTAGTGCAGTCAAAGTTTGATTTGGCTATCAAAGGGTAATGGTTTTCCTTAGGTGAGATGAGAATTACCCCAATTCCATGCCCAGTGCATTTGAAGCTCCATCAAAGTACATTTTCCCTGACAGCCCACACTTAACAGTGTTCTCTATCTTAGATATGCATATTCAGTCTTTATTAGGGAATTCAAAGTCTAAAAGCTGGTAGTCATCTGTGGCTCGACTTGCCAAAAAGTCTATTATGACATTACCTTTAATGGTTTTCTAGTTTACATATGCAATAGAAAGCATAACTTGCCATCTAGCTAACCTCTAGGACAAGGCAAGAGCTTCGCACAAATACTTGATGGGATCATGCTTGGTGGCTAGCCATGTGGTGTGGTACAACATGCATTGCCTTAACCTCCAGGCTATCTAGGCTAAAGCACAACATAACTTTTCTATGAATAAGTATTTATTTTTATATTCTGTAAACTTCTTGCTCAGGTAATAGATAGCATGTTCCTTTTTTCTTGATTCGTTATGTTGCCATACTGCACAGCCCATCAACTTGTCAAAAACTGATAAATACTGGATAAATGATTGACGGGGCATTGGTGGCACAAGTATTGGAGGATTCAAAAGATAATGTTTAACCTTATCAAAAGCTTCTTGACATTCTTCATTCCATTCTTCAGGATTTTATTTTCGAAGTAGCCAAAAGATTGGATCACATTTGTTTATCAACTAAGATATGAATCAGGCTTTGTAGTTCAACCTCTTCAAGAAGCTTCTCACTTTCTTTTGAGTTTGAGGGGTTGACAGATTCTGAATGGCCTTGCTCTTGTCAAGATCAACCTCTATTCCTTTCTCACCTATAATAAAACACAATAGTTTACTAGATCTAGCATTGAATATGCATTTGGTGGGATTTAGCTTGAGCTGGTATTTGTGAAGCCTTTTGAAGAGTTTTCACAAATAGAACACATGTTCACCCTCTTTTAGTGACTTGGAGATCATATTATCCATATAGACCTCACTTGCCTTATGCTAAGATCATAGAACAATGTTACCATCACCCTTTGGTAGGTTACGCCAGCATTTTTTAGCCCAAAAAGCATCACTTTGTAGCAAAAAGTACCCTATACGATTATGAAGATGGTCTTTTCCATGTCTTTATTGGCTATTTTGATTTGGTTATAGCTTAAAAACCCATCCATGAAGGAAAACAATTCATTTTTGGCAATGTTGTCTACTAAGGTTCAATGTGAGGCAGGGGGAAATTATCCTTGGGACTGGTTTGATTCAGGTCCTTGTAGTCCACAAACATTTATACTTTACCATCTTTCTTAAGAACTGGGACAATATTGACTACCCATTCATGATAGTTGTCTAGCTTGAGAAATTTTACCTTAAATTGCTTTTTCGCTTATTTTTTGACCTTCATAAGCATTTCAGGTTTCATTTTTCTTAGCTTTTGTTGTATGGGCTTATACTCGGGTTTAAGGGGATGTTTATGGACCACAATGTTAAAATTTAATCCACACATGTCTTGATAGGACCAGGCAAACACGTCTTGATCTTGAAGGAGACTTATTAGTTCAGCTCGAGTTGATGGCTTTATGAAGGTTTCGATTTTGACTTTTTTTGGGCCTTTTTTTGTTCCAAGGTTTATGGTTTTGGTGGGTTCTTCATAAGGTGATATCTGTTTTTCTTCCTATTCATCTAGTCTCAATAGGTCTAGAGGGATAGGGTTCTCTTCAGGGTGCTCTTCAGATTTGACCTCATAGGCACAGATCGGTTGCTTGAAATTGATTTTTGAAGTTTCAGTATGAACATTCATGTCACCTTCATTGGGGTACCTAAAAACATGGAAAGGAACAATATGGGTGGAAAATATGTAAAGAAAGGTCTTGAGGTTGGCAAGAACTATGAACATAAAAAATAAATGCATAATGCTTAGTCATTTTTATTGATAATACTTAATAAAAGCTGCCCATATAGCAGATCTTATAATGCTTGTGGGTGAGAACATGTAGGTTTAGTTCATAGCATTACTTTGAAATAGACTTAAATAGTATAGGAATCTCAGTCTCAGTCTAAACACTCGAAACAGACTTTGAAGGGCACAGAGCAGTCTTCGGACTTATAGTTGACATCTTTGGCTGATCAATCATATTGATGGAGACATTTTCGAATGCTTCATTTAATATGAGCATAGTACTAGTGGAGCCAGTATTTACATGTACCCCTATGCAAAAACTTTCCCGAAGTGGTGGGAATATCATTGGCTCATCCTTCATGTCTTGTCCTAATAAATAAGCCATTCTCTTCTCACAGTTCTTTTGAGCTTGCTTTTTTTTGTTATGCATTGGGCTTGAATCCTAACCCTCTTTTGGCAATCTATTGACCATTTTCAAGGCTCAACAACTTCTTAAAGGTACTTTTTGTGTCCATTTCTAGCCTGGGCACCTTTATCGATAGTCAACTTTAAATGCATGTGAGTACTCTCTGATAGGTGAGGCTGTATTATTGGCAACCCTTCCTTGATATAAGTAGCATAGACAAACTCAAAGGATTGGAAAGAGTATTTTAGGGTATCTTCGTTAGGTTTGACATATGGGGTATCAGTCGAGGTAGCAACAATGATATCTTCTTCTCCTTTGATGCTGACAACTTTATTTTCGAAGATGAATCACAACTTTTGGTGTAAAGATGATGGTACTGCCTTAGCAAAATGAATCCGAGGCCTTTCCAACAAACAATTATACGATGGAGCAATGTCTATCACATGGAGGTCAACTTCGTAAGTATATAGGCTCATTTAGAGTGGAATGTGGATGCTCTCTACAACATTTTGGTAAGTTCCACTGAACACTCGCATAATCATATGACTATTTTGGATATGAGATGCATCAATAAGGAGCGTGCTCAAGCATGACATAGGTATTACATTTAAATCCAACCCATTATCTATAAGCACCTTGGGCAATTTACTGCTTTTACAATGCATGGTGATATGAAGGGCTTTGTAGTTTCCTCTCCTTCTGAGCAGGATTTCATTATCACTAAAAATATGTAATTATCGATAGTGATGTTGGTCACTAAGTGATCCAACTGACCTATAGAAATGTAAAAAATGACATAAGCCTCATTCTAAACTTTGAGAAAGGTACTCCTATGAGCTTCATAACTCAAATATCTCGACGAGTTACTTATTCAACTAATCGACAACACTATATTTGTTGTGTCTGGTAAACTTGAGGAATCTATAGCTTTATTCTCATTCATTAGCTATTTGAAGGCCAGCGTATCTATGTTTTTTATTATAGATTTTGGTGCTTGAGGAACAAGAATAGTATTTTCTTGCTGAGTTTCACCTCATGATGCTGCTGGGGCATAACATCTACCACTTTGAGTCAAGTGACTTACTCCTAAAAGGTCTATGCATGCTGCTTGTTAACTAAATTCCTTGATGATTAAGGTTTTGTTTTCATAGTTCCAAGGAATCACTTTATTGTCCTCATAAAGGAAAAGAGATAAAAGTTGAATAATCATCCTTGGCGTGGGCTAGACAGGGGTGGCTTTAGCTCTCGATTGATTATTGTGCAAGATCAATGGCTTTTCAACCCTGTAAAGAAGATTGATTTTTTTTCTTCTATAGTGTTGACAAATGATGTTGCATTTGCAAACTTTGTGTGAGGGATTTGCTTTTTATCATGGAATTTAATGCTACCCTTATTCATCATCCTTTGAACCATAGCGTGAAGCTCTTTGCATGTTTGAAGAGCATTGCCACAAACAATATGGAAATCATAACAGTCATCAATTCTTACCTCTATCTTCCTGGCTGTATTAAGTAGCTTAGCTTGCACCATGAATCGCCAAATTGAATTAATTGGCATTCTAACTTCTTCTATGTTTTTACAATCTCATAGTTTTCTTCCATGACCATTCTTTTAGTTCTAACTTGGTACGACTTTGAGACAAACTGGCTTTAGTGTTGGACTTTGCTTGCTAACTGGCCTTCATTTTTCCTTTCTCTTTGTCTTTATAAATATTTGTTTTACTTGGTCCATTTTTCATGGGCTCATTAATTGTCCAATAAAGTATGACCACATTGGTGAAGCTCTTCGGGAAGCTTTTCGCTACTCTTTCATAATAAGGGCTTGCAACATGCCAATGAATCTAAAAATCATCTCTTTTTCTGTTAGTAAGGGATAAATCTGGGCAGCTTCTTCCATCCATCTTGTAGCATACTACTTAAAACTTTTATTAGATCTCTTTTTCATGCTCATAAGAGATTGACAACTTGAGATCAGATCATCAGTAGGTCTCTCCTCATCAGTGGCATTAATATATAGGTTGTTATATCCATCCCACTCTTTGTAGAACTCAATCTTGAACCAATCCATTACCCTTGGACCATTTTCAAGAATGATGGACAATGTTGCAAATCGTGTTCTCTAGTGCAGTGGCAGAAGGATGTTTCAACAGCATTTTATGATCTGTCACTATTTTAGCTTTCACAAAAACTTGCCAAACCTTGCTCATCAGGGTTTTGACTTTTTT
>JBBYHO010000231.1:0-10632 GCA_038382025.1 Adansonia gregorii | reverse complement strand
AGCATTTTATGATCTGTCACTATTTTAGCTTTCACAAAAACTTGCCAAACCTTGCTCATCAGGGTTTTGACTTTTTTTGACCCAACAACCTATCCTATCAATTATCGTATTCATCCTCAATTTAGCATGATTAAAGAGTAGATTAGTCCAAACATTGGGTCCAGAACCCTGCTCAATCTTGATCACTCCTTCTTCTGTAGACCCTGAACTTTTCTTTTAAGTAACATACAGTTCTCAATAGAATGGCCTTGCAGTCCAGTGTGGTATTCACAATAAGCATTCTCATCATACTATCTGAGGTACAGTGGTGATCTTGGTTTTGTGAATACTAGGGCCACTAGTTTACTTACAAATAAACGAGAGTAAATCTCTTTATAAGGGTAAAGGAGTGGTTCAAAGTGCTCCCTTTCTTGGGGTGCTTGTTGGTTATTCGGAGCTCTTGCATTGTGTATATTGTGAGGCTGTGCATTTTGGGTTACATTTTGAATAGGATTTAGTGCAACGTTCATTGCAGGAGCAAACACGATAGCGTGGACTAGTTACAGTGCTAATGAGTAAGCAGTAAACCCATATTCAACATGCTTGAGAGATACATTGGCTGTGATAGATGCAAACTTTGATTAAACTTGGCACAATTTTTGCCAACAACATTAACCTTTTTTCTTTACCCTTGCTTACTGTCTTCTTGACTAATCCACATGTCTCCCCAATGGATATCCTGCTGCTTTTGATGGCATTCTCAATCATTTCACCCGATATAACCATATTGACAAAAGTTGTCATGGCACTTCCTATCAGCCTTCAATAGTAGGAAGCTCATACGGTGCCAACAAATGTAACTATCATTTTTTTCTATTAGAGGAGGATGAACTTAAGCTACCTCCTCTTTCCATTTTTAAGCATACTATCTAAAGCTCTCGGAAGAATTCTTCTTTATGTCATTAGAAAGAGGCGATCTGGAGTCCAATCGGACACATGCTTATATTGTTTAAGGAATGTGCATGCCAAATCTGCCTATGTTCGAATTTTATAGCATCAAGTCCTATGTACCATCGGAGAGTTGCTCTAGTCAGACTATCCTAGAAGCAACAGATTAGTAACTTCTTGTTCTCTTAATGCCTCGTCATCTTATGATAGTACATGCGAAGATGGGCAGTAAGGGTAGTAGTCTTATTGTAATTTTCAAAATCAGGCACCTTGAACTTAGATAGGATAACGAGACTCAAAGTCAGCCCTAATGATTTTGCGTTTACAATTCTAAACTTGTTACTTCCTTCCACAGCTCGAAGATGCTTCTTTAGTGACTAATGCTTGTCTAAATCCTTATAATTTTTTGAGGGCCTTTTTGTTTTCTCTTGTTCCATTTGCTTATCGATGTTTGAGACTATAGGCCGTCTTGGTGAAGAGCCCACACTTTGAAATCCTTGAATTAAATAGGATGCTATTGCAAGATTAATGTAAATGAATGCCTGAGTTAGTAAGATGTTTGCTACTAGAGGATGCTACCCACGTAGTGCCTCTTCTGAGCATTGGTAGCTTTAGTGCCACCATTTAGATTGCTTTCGAGATTGGCTAGATCTTTTCCCACCTTGACTGTACTTGTTTACTCTTTTCCTTCAATGCATCAGATAACAACTTGGTCAGCTCAACAATCTGAGCCTAGAGTTCCTCGTTCTTACAAAGTGACTGCTCTTTAGACTCTCTATACATGAGTTTGAGTCTTTCGATTTAAGCCTGATGATAATTTTCCATGCTATTCAATGATTGTGAGTGTTGTACCGATGGCAAGCTGTATGTTCTATGTTTTAGATCACCTTCACTTTAAATTATTTTCGAATTAGGCCTCTATGATATGTTCATGCATATGTTTGATATAATGGGAGTGAATATGCGATCATGAAAATAAATGAATGAATAAGGCTATGGAAAAAAAATTAGGTTAGTCATGAAAATGCAAAAAGGATACTTGGATTAAAGGCCACATAGTCTTTTCTCAAACTCTCGATATCGTCTTTGAGGTGATTTTTCTCCTTGATAGCCTAATTCATCTTGCCATCCGTGAGGTAGAGGTCTATTTTTAATTGACTATTTTCCTTTTTTAATAAAGTAATCTCTTTAACAAAGGTTCTCTTTTCTTGTTCGAACTCTCATTTGAGCAATTCAATCTTAGAAGGAAACTTGTCAACTGGTATTTATGATATTTCAAAACTAGATAGGGGGCATGACATCATTAATGCGATGGATCCTCTATTCGTCATATCCTGGGGTCATACCGTTCTCTCTCCAATATCTCTTTATGTAATGGGTTTGTTTCTATGCACGAAAAGTTAGCTGGACTTTTGACTTGTAGTCAGGCTCACTATAGTTGAAATCCTATAGTGCTAAGTCTTGGACGAAGGGAATAAATTGATAGCACTAGAACTGTTTAAGGACTAAAAGAGGGGCATTGTAATCTCTACACTAGTGTATGACTATTTGTGGGGAAAACCAAACGGCCTTCAACATTCCCTCTTGAGGTTCCAAAACTTTAGGATCTATTACTCTTCAAATTTGTCTTGATGCCATTCATTCTTAAGTACCTTAGAGATAGGGCTGAAGTTGGGTAAGAAGTTGTGCGACGTTTTACTTTCTTCTGAGCCAAAGTGATTGACGAGCCAAATATGAAAAAGTGATGCACACTCGATGAAACAACCTGTATTTATTTTTTATAAAAATTAAGAGCTTAAATAGTTTTGACAATGATGGTCGGGCCGAGATTAATATTGCAGCATAAATGAGAAAAGATAATTGCTATAGTAGCTTCAACATAGTCTAATGTTTTAGGGAATATAACTAGACTATATATCGCTAAAGCATAGATATCTTGGATTTTTTAGAGCTAGCCCATGAGATGCATTCACTGTTCCCCTTTGTTTTGATATGACTTTCAATCTAAGACTCTGTTGCCCTAAGGATTTAAGCCAATCTTTTCTTGAAGGTTAGAGTATTCAATGCTTTGTAGTATATCCTGTCGACCTTAGCCCTTTTAATGTTGAGTAACAAAGTGTATTCATCAATCGTAGAGACCAAGTCTTCATGATTGAAAGTGAAACACCAGTATGCTAGATTCCAAAACTAAAAGGCCTTTGGAAACAAACCAACATCAAAACAAACTTAAAGCAGAAGAACAATACTGTATTTCTTATTGAATGATTTACTTTTAGTATTGTCCCAATTGGTCCATAAAATCCTTAGATCTTGCCAATCATTCTGACGATATCCTATCTTGATCCTTCATGTACTATTGAGACATGCCCTGGTTTAAGAACATCTCTATCTTCACATTATCGATATTCTGACCATGCTTGGACTTCCTTGTCCAAAATAAGCTGTTGCTCTATGATAGACACCCCTTGATAGACACTAAACCATTAACCAATTCTCCCATGGTGAATGGTAATTATGATGAAATGATGCATGGTAAAAAAAAAGAAAGCAAAAGGGGAACAAGTTAGTAACTAATAAAAAATAATAGGCAAAAGATAGAGAAATGAAAGAATAGCAGCAAAAGTGTATCACAAAATTTACCTTAAAAATAGGTGGTATAATGCCTTGGGCAGATATGATGAATTTGAATGTCGAGCCATTAAACAAGTCGTATATTAGCATGTCCATATTAAAATTACCTTTTCACGAAGCAATATGATACCTCGCGAGGACTAAGACTGACCGCTTAAATGATGACATTCGTTCATCACCATCTATGTTAAGTACATTCTAAGCCATCACTTAGGCAGCATAATAGCTTATTTCGGTCAGATATAACTATTTCAAGATGGCATTGCAGGTAATGGCATTCACTTGTCTTTACCCACTTATTAAAAAGGACTTGCCATTGAACATAATGACATATGCTAAAGGAATAATTATAAAAATGATAAATATGGGTTACAACATTCACTCATCATTATTTGCGTAACTATGGTATAAAGGAGTACAGGTAAGAAATGATTCCCTGAGTGATCTTACTCTTTAGGTTATTCTGGCAGCATTTGGTATGGTTTGACTTGATTTAGATCATAGAGCTCACATGTGAGTTAAAGTCAATGCCTATTTTGATATTTGAATCACTCCACTTTTTGGCAAGAACAATCGAAGCACCCCTATCCTAGGCCCATCGTGGGTTTGGCGAAATAGGTTATATCCGATGGATGTATTTCCTAATGCAAATGCAGAGGGGTACTCACGAGAGGCATAGGTAGTTTACATCCTAGAAGTTTTTAACATGCCTAGGAAAATGGTTACTCATGAAGGCGAATGGCTCACTTTCTTGTAATAATTAGGATACTAACTACACCACGGTGTTTGGTGTAAATCTAGTATAAATATAAGTGCACAGATTGTGCCAAGAAAATAATGAAACCTTTTTGTTTTACTCCCATATTACCATATTTATTCAAATTAATATTTATTTGGGCATAAATAATCCCTAACAATCACAAGACAAAAACTAAAAGGGAATTATATCTAAATAATGATAAAGATCAAAGAACTAAAAATTGAGTGAACAAAAGCTAGTTATAGGCCTATCTCTTTAGGTTTTGTCCTCAGTGAAGTCACCAAGCTACTGCCACATGCCTGCCTTTAAAACTTTAGATGATCTAAAGGGTATAGCATGCTTGATTTAAAAACAAATGATGGTTATCATGGTCAAGCCTTTGAGTTATCCCTTGATTAGGATTTGGATTAGGCATAACAATATGAAGGGGAGAAAGACCATCGGGAGAGTTGCTCATCAACTAGTCTCAAATAACCGCCATGAGATAGCCGTAAACTTGGAGTCACCACCAATTATTTTGGACTAGGCAGGATTAGATGCCTACTGCAAATAATATTCCAAGTTAGAAACTTGAAACATTGGTTCAAGGTCTATAAAGTCCAAAGATTCATCGGTTGGGTTTGAGAGTTGGTTGGTGTGAGAAAGGATTAACATCCTTACCATGCCCAAAATCGGTGCCTACTAAGTATATTTCACTTTGGTCTCGGTTAAATCAGTCCCATTTAGCCTTTCGATATAATTCCATTTAATGCATGAAGCTTTATAAAAATAGCTATGGCTTTTCTTTTTTTCCCCTTTTTAATAAAAAAAATTAGTGTAAGGAACATAGGGAGTTTTTATAAATATAAAGTTCGAATTGAGTTTTGAAAATTTTGATATTCTGCATTAGGCACTGAACAGATACCAACATTAAACCATTGCCTTGCAAATTTTATTGGAAAAAATGAATTTTAAATATGGTTGCATGATAATTACCATAAAAGGAAATGAGTTAGAAGGTAAAAAAAGCAAACTATAATGATATCAAGCAACCATAAACAAAAGAACATGAAAACAAAGGGGCGGTTGAAATATATCTCATAATTACTATCGATTATTGAAGAATAACTGAGATGACAATTTTAGAGACCATTCTGGATTCAATCGTAATTTGAAAAATAAAGACAGTTTTTATCAAAGCAGTTTGAGGCATATGGAAGAGAAAAAATTTTGGGTGTTTTTGAGGTAAAGCGAGGTTGGCATATCCCTAAAGATAGAGTTAGGAAAATATATAAGAATAAAAAATTTGTATCTTTTTTTTAAAAAATGAGGTTAGAGTGTCCCTTTGGAATAATGGGCTAGAGTATCCCTAAAGTTAGGAAAACATTTAAGAACAATAAAAATTAGAATTTTTAATTGAAAAAAGGTTAGAGTATCTGCTTTGAGTACTAAGGTTAAAGTGTCTCCATTAGTGAAAATTTTGATATGAAATCGTATTTTTTGTATTTTAATCTTAATCTGAGTCAAAAGGGGCTGAAGTTGTGGGCGGAACCAATCTGACGCACTTTGAGACATTTAACGTCTCGATAAAAGGAACTTCAAAAATGGGAGGCAACATCATGTCACCTCATTTCCCAAATTTATTTTAGGCTCATTGGAAGGCTTTAGGAAGATAGCTTGATAAGGTTTAATGTAAAAATATTCCAAAAGTTCTAGACAGTCACTTTCTAAGTAGAATCAATTTTTGAAGTTAAGTCCATATTGACACCTATAGTATATGCAGCAGAAAAGACATGTCGAACTTTGAAAAATCGTTTTGGGCTCATCCAAGATTGTTAAATCATGAACAACACCTTTCTAGAAGGGGAATTTCATAAACTTTTTAGGAAAAATATTTAAAAATTTCATCAAAAGCATTTGATAGGCCAAAATGCCAAAACAGAATATTGCATGTTGGTTCTAAGGGTTCCGGCCAACAAAGGTTCGAAAAATCATAACTCCTTCATCCTGGATATTCGAGGGCAGATAAGACACCATTAGAAAGGTACTTCGATGTCTTTTAAGGAAAAATATTAGAAAAATCCAGAGAAATATTTTATGGTTCCAAAATGATTTTCCAAATTCAGATTAAGTACTGCCAAAGCAGAAATAGGGGGATTATCTGATATTTTAGTTTTTTCGAAGATAGATTTAAGTTTAGGACGTTGAACTGTATGAGAGAAAGTAACATGGGCTTCACAAGTTCATTCCATAATCCCAGAGTACCTTTGGATGATGGAACGACCCATTGACTATGTTACTAAAAGAAACATGACACAAGATCAAGGTTTAATACTAAAAGGATTTCCTTTTTTCAAAAGTGAAATTATTTCACCCTGAATCAAGAGCTAAAATATTGATTTACCCTTATGATTAGGAAACCAATTTGATGAAAGCATTAAGTCTAGGCTACTCATCATCTATTAGAGGCAGCATGAACCTAACTTGGGGATGTTTCTAAAAATTAGGTTTTAAGAAACAAGAAAGCATTTTGATGGAGACATCAGCACATAAAAAGATAAACATAGGTTAAACATGTAAACATACAAAGATGACATTTTGACATGAAAATACGTGACATAAATGTAAGAAGATGACAAATAGGGTGTATGGAGACGATATGAACATGTTTAAATAAGGGGATGGATCCTAGAGTTGTCAAGACAAAATTTTTAATTCATGAGACTCCTTAAAACACAAGAAAATGTTTGAACATATCTAAGACATGTTAAGGTGTTTAAATATGAAATGGATATGTGAATATGGAAAGAAGATGGCAAAAGATGCATGAACAGAGGCTGTGTAATGATGAAAATAAAGTACGGTGAGTTTATATATCCCACAACATCAAGGTGTCAATAAGGTCATCAAAACCCTAAAACTATTACAACCAAGGTAACAATGATGCATGAAAGCCTTAGGAGGGTTATGGAAACATGAAAGGCTCACTAAAATGAAATGGATGATCAAAATAGAAAATATATGGAACAAGGTAAAAAATATAGAGGTAAAAGCTTTAACCTTCCTTTTTCTAAAAGTAGTGACTTGAAGCTTAGTTTTTTTCCCTTCTTTTGCTATTATTTAGTAAGAAGAGGGTGAAAGGAAGAAGTTTTTTGGTAATACAGTTGCTGTGAGGTGTTTTTAGGATGAAAGTATGTGAAGGGTTGAGTTTTTAAAGGTTTTTCTAATGGTAATTTTAGGAAGCTATAAGAATGGAGGTTGATTAAGGGTGAAAGGCAATAGATAGTGTTTAGGGTGTGTTTTTAGAGCTAGAGTTGCTAGAGGATTTTGCAAGATGGATGGTGAGTTTTCTAAGATTGTTGAAGAGCTTTTTTTTATAACTAAGATTTTTTTTCCTTTTTAAGATAGCTGGGAGAGTCCTTTATTCAATGCTCTGCCATTGCTTTTAGAAGACAATGCAAGTGCATTTTTTATGTTTCCCTTTTTGCACCAAGGGACATCTCCAGCTACCATGGTCAGCTAACTCTCTTCTTATTGGTTCTACCATGCTGAGCAAGGAGGCAAAAAGGCTATAACAGCCTGCAACTAGAGATATGCCTGGTATACCCTCTTGTACCTATATATCTTATTAAAGTGATCTTTGTCATTGATTGTTTGGGCTCAAAAAATTTGTTTGAATCCATTAATAAGCCTAATGTTAAGGTTTGCAATGATTTATGATATTTCCTTAGTATATTGATACTAAGAGCAAAAATGTTTCTAGTCTTGAGACTTAGAGGCCTGTATCGGTACTCCATGGATTTATATCGATACTCATGCTTGTGTATCGATAGATTTTATGAAAAATCACAACTTTAGCTATTGCCAACTTGATATCATGCTAGGTACAATACCACATCTTAGATATCGATACCAAACCCTCTTTTATCAATACTACATGTGAAAATTCAAGTTTTTAGCAACATAAAGCCTCGTATCAATACTTTTACACCAATATAACTTGCATGTACCTATGGCTTCCCAATTTTCCTTAACTTGGTCACAAATAATGAGAAATTGATTCATAAACTCATTTGAATGACTCCTATGACACCCCGAAAAGTGGCCTTTGATACCTCATTTTTATATTTCCTTTAATATAGCCCGTAGGCTTTTCAAACCTTCCTAAAAAAAATTTTTGCCTAGCACCATGTCACCTAATAGTGCCTAGCGACACAGCACCCAGCAGTCATCTCCTTATTTTTATTTTTATTTTTGATTTTATCATCCTTTAATTGAGACTTAAGATGCCAAAAGTAGGTCAAACAAAATGAGGTGTCTACACATATAGAATAATTCTTTAAAGTTTTAGATGATCTTATGAGCTTAAGTAGCAATCTTCGAAGTTTAGGCGTTATACTAGCCATCATCACTATGTGGCTTGATAAGGTCATCAATATGAACTTAATAGACTGCCACTAACCTAGTGGCCTATTCTTTGATATGCCTTTCAATGTGGGCCTAGTCAATGGAACCTGGCCCATTATGCAACTTAGTAATAGCCTATTAATCATGTTATGTTTACATTTATTATGAACCAAAACATTTTACAGTTAATGGTTTGCGATTTCATTCATTAAGTAGAACTTTAATGATTGCCATCGTTATTTTATCTATATTAAAGCCTTTAACCATAATCTAAGAAGTTCAACATTTATATCTTGTTAATGAGCTAGGCACGCATTTCAATATTACATAACCTTGAGCGACTCAACAAATCATGTAAAAACTAATTGGGTAGGTAACTTAGCTTACCAATTGCATCTTTATGTAACTCTTCGATCGGTTAGGTGGCAACTTTTTATGTAAATGCATCATATACATTTCATCTAACTGTTCCATCTAAAGTCATATGGTCAAGTATGACAAATCCGTAGAACCCATTATTCCTAACTCAAGCTGTTTAGGTGGAACGGACCTTGAGTGACTCAACGAATCCCTACAATCAGAACTTGAATTTCTTGTTACGAACAATGGAATGTTTGATCATGACTAGGCATGGACTTAATATTTTACAAGGGATTTTAATCATTTAACTTAGGTCTCATTGTTTTGTTTAATTAGCATGCTTAGCATTTATTTAATCATATATCACATATATATAAATTCAAAAATAAATCTTACACATGCAATCTACTAGGATGATTATGGACTTTATCTATATAGTTTCCTTGACCCATTAGGAAACTAATTGCTCAAATTCCTAGGATATCATACAAGGTCTTTGCAAGTGTTAATGATAATCTCCTTGATCCTTTCTTCTTGACACTGTCTTCTTTACATCTTAGATTTACATAAATTCTAAGCTTAACCTAAATCTAAATCTACAAGTCATATCTAATGGTTACATAACTTTGTTAGAACCTCGAGTTACATTCGAGGAGAGTTAGGTAGAAAATAATGTAAAACCTAAAATTAAAAGAAAAGGTAGGGTTCGCAGTCCCTATTTATAAAATAAATACCAAAAGAAAAATTTAACCATCCATAACCTTGTCATACTAAGGTCTCGTCCGTAATCATCCTCATGCAAACATAATAATATTATAAGCATGAATTTAAATGAGCATAGCCAACATTAATTGGTGATCTTATGTGTCATTTGTATAAACCTCTTCAAACAATTTGAGATGATTTATCAACTTATTTAGTTGTTTTTTTCTTTAATTACAACATTTTTAATTAAATTCCTAACTTTTAGGAAACTTGTCTTAAATTACTCATTACCTAATTTTTAGGTTGTTTATCTCAATTAGGACATTATCTAACTTTTAGATAACTTTGTCTTAATTTGGACAAGCCATTCATTTTAGGAAAGTAATCCTAAAACCATTTAGGAAACTTCTTTTATGAAAACAAGATCTTAAGATATTAAATTGGACATTACCTAACTTTTAGGTTGTTTGCCTTAACTAGGACACCATCTAACTTTTAAATAACTTTGACTTAATTTAGACAAACTATTTAACATGTAATACTTCCTAAACCATTCATAAAGGTAGTTTCCAATTTTTCAAGGTCTTAGTAATTGCTCCATATTTAATTTAATTAAGAAAACAATTTACTTACGTGATTAACTTTATTCTAATTATATTAGAACAAATCCTATTCTAAATAGAATTAATCATTAAAATTAAATATAATTTTTAATTAAACAATTTAATTGAATTTTAATTCCATGCTTATTATATTATCCAATTCAAATTTAAACAATTTAAGAAAATTGTTAGACCTTTAGGTGGTGAATGAAATCAAGAGGGGGGTGAATTGATTTCTCAAAATTTTGATAAATTAAAATT
>JBBYHO010000200.1:0-14622 GCA_038382025.1 Adansonia gregorii | reverse complement strand
AATGTTTTGATTAATTTTAAAGTCTAAATTCATAATCTGATATGTGTTTTAATCTTTCCTGATGCAAAGAAATGAGTAAAAATCGAGTTTTGGATCAATGGTGGATGAGTCAAAATTGCCCAGACCGTGAAAAAGGCTTGCATGTATCGATACATTGCATGATGTATCGATACATTTGGTCCAAAAACCTTGATAATATCGATATAATGATCAATGTATCGATACTATGAACCATTGTATCGATACTATGAACCACAGTATCAATACATGTTGATTTGTATCGATACATTCTTTTACAGAATGCATGTTTGGGTCCTAGCATGGTCTAGTATCGATACACAAGATCCTGTATCAATACAGGGACTTATGTATCAATCCATCTACATGTTGTATCGATACAAATGGAGACATTTCAAATTTTTGGCGCGTTGGAGCATTGTATCGATACATTTAAGTAAAATTGTGAATTTTCTCGATTCCTTGGTCCCTAGATGCCTTGAACACCATCATTTGATGCCATATCTTTGCATTTACCTTTGATATGATCCCTATGCCTTCTTGACATCCTTAAAATATCGCCCGACAATCATCGTCCCCTCTTACGTCCATGCTTCAGATAGCTGAAAACTAGCCCGGACAAAATAAGATGTCTACAAAGGGTAGTGCGATAGCTGACTTTTTTGCAAGTTAAGTGGCAATTGACTATGAACCCTTAAATTTTGACTTCCCAGATGAAGATCTAATGTGCATTTCTGAAGACGAAGACACCTCCAACCAAGATCAATCCTAGAAGATGTATCTTAATGGAGCATCAAATGCTCTAGGACCTGGAATTAAGGCAATATTGATGTCACTCGATGGGAGTCATTCTCTATTCATAGCAAGGCAAAATTTTGACTACACAAATAATATCGCAAAATATGAAGCTTATGTCATAGGGCTTCAAGTAACCATTGAGAGGAATGTCAAGATATTACAGGTGTTAGGTGATTTAGCTATCTACTAATTGAAAGAGGAATGGCAAACTCGCGATGCCAAGCTAATGTAGTATGGGAATCTGATAGCAAAGCTCAAGAAAAAAATTTAATGATATTAGTTTTTGACACTTACCTTGAGAAGAGAACCAAATATCTGATGCTTTGGCTACCTTGTCATCCATGTTTAAAATCAACCAAGAGTCAGATGTTGCTCCCATCCAGATGAGCATCTACACAACTCTAGTTCATTGTTATAGTGTCGAAAAAAAGAAGGATGGCCTACCATGGTACTATGACATCCTACGTTATATCAAGGATCAGTATTATCCCAAACATGCAACCGAGATTAATAAAAGGACTATTAGAAGGTTGGCTATAGGATTTGTTCTCGATGGAAGAATCTTATACAAAAGGAGTCATGATCAAGTTTTGCTCAGATGCATTAACACTTTTGAAGCCAAGAAGATCCTAGAAGAAGTTCATAAAGGGATTTATGGCACACATGCTAATGGACATCCGACAAGATTAATTACGCTCGAAAATGCCATAGGTGTCAGATCTATGTAGACAAGATCAATGTCCCTTCAATGCTACTTCAAGTCATGACAGCCCTATGGCTCTTCTCCATGTGAGGCATGGATGTGATTAGGCCAATCACCCTTAAAACTTCCAATGGGCATCATTTTATCTTAGTAGCAATTGATTATTTCACCAAATAAGTGAAGGCTACCTTATATGCTAATGTCACTAGATTGACCATCTATAAGTTTGTCAAGCAGGACATTATCTGTATATATGGCCTCCCAAACCAAATCATCATAGACAACGCAAGCAACTTAAACAACAAAATGATACAAGCAATCTGCTTACAGTTCAAGATCCAGCATCATAATTCTATCCCTTATAGCCCAAAGATGAATGAGGCAATCGAGGCAGCCAATAAAAACATTAAAAGAATAGTTAAGAAAATGGTTGAGACTTATAAAGACTAGCATAATAAGCTATTCTTTGCACTTC
Organism: Adansonia gregorii; assembly: GCA_038382025.1. Taxonomy (NCBI): domain Eukaryota; kingdom Viridiplantae; phylum Streptophyta; class Magnoliopsida; order Malvales; family Malvaceae; genus Adansonia; species Adansonia gregorii. The sequence continues at coordinate 12,628 of JBBYHO010000200.1, read as the reverse complement.
ATGCATATCCAACCTTAGTTCGTACTTTCACGGGTGCTACCCTATTTTCTCTTGTCTATGGGATGGAAGCTGTATTACCTATCGAAGTCAAGATCCTTTCTCTCAGAGTTTTGATGGAAACCTAACTTGAAGAAGCTAAATAGGTCAAGAACAGATAAGACCAACTCAACCTTATTAAGGAAAAATGCATGAAATCCATCTGCCATGGTTAAATGTATCAAAGATGCATGATCTGAGCCCATGACAAAAAGATGCACCCACGATAATTTCACCCAAGCAAATTGGTATTAAAAAAGATCCTACCAATTCACAAAGATACACCAGGCAAGTGGACCTCTAATTAGGAAAGACCGTGTATCATGAAGCAAGTTTTTTTTTCGGATGGGCCTTAATCTTGTCAGAAATGGATGACAATGTCTTGCCCAACCTAATCAACTCAGATTCCATCAAGAAATATTATATGTATATGGCAAAAACCTGAAAAGATGTCTTTAAAAAAAAGAGAGAAAACAAAAAAAAACCAAAACAACAAAAAACAACAAAAAAAAAGCGAAAATAAAAAAATAAAAAAACATAAAAAAAGAAAACAAAAAGGGGTCTAGATGAAAATCCGAAAAGGGCATCTGGGTAGCCAACCCGACTACAGTTGAAAACTCGCAAGGGCAACTTGAGAAGATCAATTTTAATGGGGCATAAAATAAGAGTACCTATAGGACAATACAAAGCAATCCTAGAGATCTTATGAAGATCAGCTCATACTAGTCACATTTATTATTCGAGAAAGATCCTGAAAAGCACTCAAGGAACATCTATGTCATGATTGTCATAGGCATCTTCCGCCCAAAAGATCATACTTCTTGCCACTAAATCACTTGTTTGTCAAATAGTATACCAAGTTATGTCTCTTTGGTGTCATGAATAAATATTGCCTTGTTTTTTTTAACCCCTATATAATTCACATTGCACTTTTTATTTAGTTGATAATGTTTGATAATCAACTAAAATATGCATTAGGACATCTCGATATTGCATTGAAAGGAAGAGAAAAGCATAAGGAACTCTGCTCACCCACTAATTGTTAAGATCATGCACTTTTTACGTCCAAACACTCGCTCGGCATGACCATACACTAAACCATCTCTTGCTTTCACAGGCCATATCTCAAGAAAAAAACTATTTTAAGCTAACCAAAAATTGACCCTCGTGTTCTATTCGAATCCTATTGAAACCAGAGACATCAACCTAATTAGGCAAACAGTCTCCAAATTGATGACAATGCCTTCTAATTATCAGAAAAATGATTAAACCTCTCGAATGATGAAATGCAATAATCCAAAATCTTGAAAATAATTTTTTTTTGTATTCCCAATAGAGCCAGGATAACCTATAATCCCCAACGGGTTTAAGAAAATTCTCATCCATTGTTGCAACAAAGATGAATTGCCATCCTTATGAGAGTCTGAATGACGTACAAATATAACTACGGCTATCTCCTCTATTAGACTTCACATCATGCAATCATGATAGCATCCTACATCATGCATTCATATTACCATCACACCATATTTTTGCAATGTTACTTCAAGCCAGGTTCATAAAACCTCTAAGGAGTCCCTGCTAATAACTCTAAGCTTTGTAAACCAAGCATTATTCAGGAGGCACCTATTAAGAAACCTTCTTAAGCCCATACAAGCTAGTGGCAATAAACTTGTCTACAAACAACCTGATGCCAATCATACCCACATCAAGCCTACAAGTCAGTTACACCTTTTTAAAGCCCACAAGTTAGTGGCACCCTTTTCAAAGCCTAAAAGTTAGTGGCATCTTTTCAAAGCCTATAAGTCAATGGCACTCTTTTCAAAGCCCACAAGTTAGTAGCACCTTTTCAAAGCCCACAAATTAGTAGCACCTTTTCCAAAGCCCAAAAGTCAGTGGTGCCCTTTTCAAAGCCCATAAGTCAGTGGTACCTCTTCAAAGCACCAAGTCTGTGGCACTTTTTCAAAGCCCACAAGTCACTGGTACCCTTTTCAAAGCCCATAAGTTACTGGCATCTTTTTAGAGCCTACAAGTCACTGCCACATTTTCAAAGCCCATAAGTCAATGGGACCTTTTTAAACCCCATAATTTAGTGGCACCCTTTTCAAAGCCCATAAGTCAGTGGCATCTTTTCAAAGCCCATAAATTAGTGGCACCTCTTTAAAGCGCATAATTCAGTGGCACCTTTTCAAAGCCCACAAGTCAGTGGCACTCTTTTCAAAGCCCACAGTCAGTGGCACCTTGTCAAAGCCCATCGGTCAGTGACACCCTTTCCAAAAGCCCACAAGTCAGTGGCACCTTTTTAAAGCCCACAGGAGCTAGTGACACCCAAGTTTAAGTCAAAGCCCGCACAAGCTAGCGGCATCCATATAAAACATCCAAGTACTCTGCACCTACCTAAGGGGGTTAAACTTTAGAAAACCTAACACCCTAGTAGAGAGGCAAACCTTACAAAATTCACTTAAGCCTCTATTAAGATCACTGCTAATACACTGCTTTTATCACAGTGAAGTTAATTATAATTTATTTCTTTGCAGGTGTTTTGGGGAGCGTCGTTCCACCCCGGACAAAATAGTTTTTATTTGTCTTTGCCCTGCTCCTGATTCTTAGCAATAGTCAAAGAGGGGTAGCTGTAGACGCTTTATTTTGTCTGGGCTAATTTTTTTTAGCAACAGGCTAATTTTCCATGGTCCAAGCATTTTTGACTCATCCATAATTGATCAAAAACTCGATCTTAACTTGTTTCTTTGCATAAAAAAAGATCAAAACCCATATCAAATTATGAATTTAGACTTTTGAATTAATCAAACATTTTTTTAAGGTCTAAATTAGATCAAAAAGGTCAATGTGACATGGTTACCCTGCTTTTCCCTAGTTTGTTGAGTAAGATCACTATCAGCCACCCTATTTGCTAGAAAATCATTTCAGCATTTAAACCAGCCACCCTTTGTCCATCACATTGGTAGCAAGTTGCTCCCTATAGCCACTTTATAGCCACCAAGCTGACATTACTTTATCCCCCTTGAGAAATGACTTAAAACACCTCTAAATTGGTTCCAAAATGCTGGTATAAATAGACCATCTATATCTTAGCTGAAAATGGTTAGATTTTAGCTCATTTTCAGCTTCCAAAACACATTCCGACACCTAAAAACTAAAATCCTGTAGCTCTTCACTCACCACCTAAAAACAGCCTTAAAACACTCATTCCAACCATTACACATTCTAAAAATCACCCTCATCCATACTAGAACCAAACCTCATTGTTCCTCTCTCTTTCTTGCTTATTAACAAATGGAAAAGAGGGAAATTCAAGCCATCTCTATTGTTCTAACTATTTGGCCAAAATTAAAGTTTTGTTGGTATAACTTTTTATTTTATCACTTTCATTTTTTGTTTTAGTGAGCTCTTCATCATTTTAGTGAGCTCTCCATGTTTCCATTACCCTCTTAGGATTCTCACTTATTGTTGTGGCCTTTGGTTATAGTAGTTTAAGATTTAGATGCCTTAATGCCTCTTTTATGTACAAAATGCCTTATTTATGCTCATTATTTTGATAGATCTCGCTCATGCATTTTATGCCATATCCATGCATCTTGTTATGATTAATCCATGTGTGAATCATTAGCCTAATATATTTCAAGCATATTTATACATTAGCTTGCATCTTGTCATGAATCATTGTCATTTTTAGCTTCTATAACATTTTCTTGTCAAAGTACATAACATTTTCTTTGCCAAGACCGTTGGTAAAGTTTCCATCCCCATTTATATTTTGTGCCATCCCCTTGTATCTTCATTGTCTTCTCACTATCTAAATGCATGTTTGATGGCTATAAAAAATTGATTTTCAAAACCTCCCTAAGCCAAGCATGTTAACCTCAACCAATGAGGATTAGCATGAACTTAGCATTTTCCTCAAAGTTATCAAAATATCTTGGGGTAAATCAAGTTTTCCATATCTGGAATCCTAGTTAAATGAACTCAAATCTTCTAATTTAGCAACAAAAATGGCCTTACACTTGTTCCTAAAATGTTCATGCCTTTTTTAAGTTGAAAGCTTGAGTAGTATGATCAACGGGCTGTTTCATTATCCCAACATACTCCAGGGCTATGCAAATGAGTTTGTGATGCTCATGCCACTCTTTCCCTTCAGTCATGTACATTTGAATATCGATGACTCGAGTTTGGTCTCGTAAACATAAAGAAAATAAAAAATATCCTTTGCTTTACTTTGACACCTGCTGGTAGCAGCACTATTACAAATTGAAAAATCAATTTAAAATCCTAAATAATTTTTCATGAATTTTATAATATTTTTCTCTGAAAATGTGTCAAAATACCTTTAAAATGAGGTCTTGTTCATCCTCGGATCAGTTCAGATGAAAGAGTTATGATTTTTCAAACTTAGACTGTCTAGAATCCTTGGAGTAAACAAAGTGCATTCTGGTTGAGCCCTTTAAGCCCACCAAACTATTTTTCTAAATCCATCCAGCATTTTTCCTAAAATGTTTATGAAATTCCCTTTCTGGAAGGGTATTATTTACAATTATTCGATACCAAATGAGTCCGAAATGATTTTTTTATACACCTTGTCCCTCGTATGCTCTACTAGCAACGAAATTAATTTGAACTTGAAAATTTATTCCTTAGGAAAGTAACTTTTTGGGATATTGGGAATACTTTTAGGTTAACCCTTGTCGAGTTACCTTTCTAATGGTATCTAACCCATCCTCTAAAGCCTTTAAACCAATTTAGAATAAATTTGGGGAGCTAGAAAGCGTGATGTTGTCCCTTATTTTTGGTTATGGTCAAAATTGAGTTGTTTTCTCGAATTTCATCTTGAGACATTTGAATATCTCTGTATCACCCCGATCAGACTCGAGAACATGCTTTGACTTCCCATAGGCTTGTATCAAGGCACAAACATATTTTACATCTTTACCATCCTCATTCATAATAATTTTTTTTTGCCAAAAGTTGTTGAAATGCTCACACATTTCATAAATCACAAAGTTTTGTCAACTTAAGTTTTCGAACTCGACTTTTCTAAAAAGTGTCAAATGTGTCACTTTTAGGGATACTCTAACTCTAACCTTTCGAGGGGACATTCCAACCCCGCTCTTCGAATTTGTCAAGGTCTAAAAAAAAAATCTTCCTTTGTCAAATTATTTGTCATCTATACAGATGCTCTAATCCCGACTTTCTAAATGGATACTCTAATCTCGTTTTTCAATATTGCCAACCTTTAAAAAAAATCTTCCTTTATTAAAATTATTCATCATCCACGGGTATACTCCAGCCTTGTCTTTTTGAGAGGATACTCCAACCTTGTCTTTCAACTACAATTAAACTTTTCTCTTCCTTAGACTTCCATGAATATGTCAAACAAACCTCAGTTAATCGAGAAACCCAGATGCATCTCAAAAATTATCTATTCGATTATTACCAGATAATAGATACCAGTTGTGAGATAAATTCCAATAGTCCATCGCTTTTCTTTATCATTGCATTGAATGATCCATGTTTAGTTACTTCATTTGTTGCCTTACTAACGTGATTTCTTTATGATAATTATTTGCATTCATGTTTTCCAATCATTTTGAATAAAATCGAAGGTAGTATTCCACGTAGGTATCTCTTCAGTGCCTAAAGTGGAATATTTCATTTTTTTAAAGTAAAATCCAGAGGTCATTTTTATTGAAAATCTCTGTATTCCCTATCTCTCCAGGGTATATATGAGATTAAATCTTTTTCATCAAAACCTAGATTTGTATTTCTATAACATTCATGCATTAAAAAGGGCTATATCGAAATAATAATGAGTTAAGATAGAAAGAATCAAAATCAAGATAAGACATAGCTGGTAAGATACCGATTTCGGGCATCGTGAAGAGGTTCGTGCCTCATTTCACGTAACCAACTCTTGAACACAAATGGCAAATCTTTGCACTACGTAGACCACAGGATCGATGTTTTGAGTTTCGTATTTGAAAACATTGGTTTCAATAGGCATCCGGTCATTACTAGCCTGAAATGATTAATGGTGACTCTAAGCTATCGCAACATGGCCTGAATACAAATCCTAACCAGCCCAACTTAAAATGGTAAATGTATCCATTGTTTCTATATAAATATCTATATATAATTATTTCCTTTCGTTTCTAAGGGCCTATATCAAGATTATTATTTTTTATTTTTCACACTTGGAGACTGAGTTGTTGAGATGAATCGCTCACCTGACTTCTTTGAATAGTCGTCATGAAACAACCATTTTTTTTGGAGTCATCACCAACATGTTTTGGCCAGGTTAGATTGGGCACCTATCGGAGTTTATATTTTAAGGATTACGAAACCCATAAAAACAAACTCCGAGGTCTGCGCTTATACTAGAAATTGCACAAAAGGGTCTGAAAGTCAATTATAATCATAAGTAAGGATTAACCTTCTCGTGATGCCCGGTAATTGGTTCTCATTAATCGCATGTTAACTTAAATTTTGATTTTTATTTGGTTTCAATATTTGATATTTGATTATAATTCCTATAATATTTCATTATAGAAATTTGTTATTCCCAGAGAGTCAGGTTTTAATGCTTTTGGAAATCACAAAATTATTTGTACCCTCCTAGGGAACCAAGTGGGCACGAATTTTCTATTGTATCCTGTTGGAAAACCATGCGGAATATGAAAGGTTTTATTTTTTTGAAATAAAAAATTTTGAATTCTTATTTGAAAATGATATCTCGCTATTAAAATAATCCATAGAATTCCTCATATTCTGATAGGAATCCTATGTATTAATTTAATTAGGAGACATTGCCTTATTTATATAAATAATTTTACTACTAAAAATATGAACTTTATGACCTAGAAATGACCTGATATGATGAACCTATTCTTAATGTGTACTTTTGACATGAAAGTACCTTAGCAGTCACATAGGACTTGCTTCTAACACAAAATTACCAAAGTGCCCTTAGGGTATACCTCTACATGAAAGTATTTTGGTAACCTTAAATGACATGAAAATAATTATGGAAGGTTGAACCTATCCTAAATTTTCACTTTTAACTTAAAGGCATCTGATAAGTAAAATTACCAAAATGCCTCTAAGGTATACCTTCAATGTGAAAGTATCTCGGTAACCCTAATAGACCTTAAAATGACCTTAAAAGGCTGAACTAAACCTAAAAATTCACCTTTAGCATAAAAACATTCTGATGAGAAAAATTACCAAAATGCCTCTAGAGTATGCCTTCGACATGAAAATAACCCGGTAACCCTAATAGACCTTAAAATGACCTTGGAAGGCTAAACCAATCCTAAATATTCACCTTTGGCATAAAAACATCCAGATGATAAAAATTACAATAATGCCCTTAGGGTATACCTTCAACATGAAAATATCCCGATAACACTAATGGACCTTGAAATGACCTTGGAAGACTAAACCAATCTTAAATATTCACCTTTGGCATAAAACTATCCTGATGAGCAAAATTACCAAAATACCCCTAGGGCATACCTTCGAGAGGAAAGTATCCTAGTAACCCTAATAGACATTAAAATGACCTTGAAAGGCTAAACCAATCCTATATATTCACCTTTAGCTTAAAAGCATCCCAATGAGCAAAATTATCAAAATGCCCTTAAGGTATACTTTCAATGTGAAAGTGTCCCGGTAGCCTTAATGGACTTTAAAATGATCTAAAATAATGAAAAGTAAATTAATTTAGTCTAAATGGAAAAGCTAAAAGTTTAAGTTTGACTTAAAATGCAAAATTTGCAATCAAGCCCTTAAATTTTTGAAAATTACATTTCATATCCTTCGGTGGATCGAACAAATATGAAAAGTTTCAAAAATTTCTATATCCCTACGGAAGGCCACATAAATAAAAGAAATTGTTAAAATCGGTGAAATGGACATTTTGCCCCTTAAAAATAAAAATTTGCTATTTAGTCCTTAAACTTTTAAAAAATTTCATTCCAATCCCTATATGGTAAAATGCCCTAAAAATCATAAAATCACATGAAAATATACATGGAAAATATAGCAAATATATCAACAAGAATTCGGCCAAACACATTAGCCTTAAAATAAAATTTCTCTATATTTTGCAAAATAACCCTTAAACTTTGTAAAATTACATTTTAACCCCCAAATGATAAAATATCACAAAACATCACATCAAACCAGCAAAGAATCACCAAAAAAATCATGGCAAGAATGTGTCTAAAAATTCAGCCAAACACTTTTAGCCTTAAAGAATAATTTTTCATATGCAGCTTTGTCCTCAAAATTCCTAAATTACAAAATGACCCCTTAAAGTGTTAAAAATGCATAAATCATGTTTGTAAACACACAACATCAATTTCCATACAACCATGAAGTTCTCGACCAAGCAAGAATGGTTCTTAAAAAAATTCAATATTTTACAATTTAGTCCCTATGTTTATTAATATTGCAAAATGGCCTAAAAATAAAAAAACATAAAATTATCACCAAAACATAGGAATAAAATGATCATAAAAACATTCCAATCAGATTTGGCCAAAGTGGAAATCATGAAATATATGCATACATTGATATTAAAAAAAGCATGAAAACAAGCATAAATAATTATTATTGAACTTAACTAAAGTAAAGTCATAGAATAAATATACTAATATACTAATCAACACGCTAATCATCAAAGTAACATAAAAAAGGGTAATTAAAACATCAACATAAACACAACAAAACCTCAATCATAACAACAAGAACAATATTCCATATATATATATATATAAAAGCAAGATTTAACCAAAACAAAAAAAATCACAACGAATACAAAAAAAAATCCATGTTATCATGTTTAGCCTTTCAACATGGATGAAAACCATGAGCATGATTTTGACTCACAAAAATGAATAATCAAGAGTAAAAATTAAGCCTAAAAAAATTGTAAAAAAAGTACCTTGAAAGCTTGAAAAACATGAGAAAATTTAAGCAATTTAATTGATTTTTAAGGTTTTTGGCTTATGAGAGCCATTAACCTTTCATGAAGGCTTCTCTCTTTGTTTTTTAGAGAAAGGATCGGCCAAAATGGTGAAGAAAAACCTCCTTCACCGTTGGCTCTCCTAGAGTTTTCTAGGAAAATTTTTTTCTTTTTTTTTTTAAAAAATTTGTTATTAACTTTTGATTTAATTTTTTTAATTGATTTGATTTTTTTTGTTGGATTTGATTAAAATTAATTATTTTTGTCTTTTAGTGGATAATGTCATGCATGACATCATCAAAGTCTAGAGAATTTTCAAAGATATTTGGATAATCTATAAAATTATACCATAAAAGTTAACTAAAAAGACTAAAAATATAAAAACTAAAAACCATGTATTTATAACAAAATTTCTTATGATCAATTTAACTTAATTTAATCATAAAAAAGATTTTTATGTAAAAGAAAAAAATTAAATAATAGCAAACCCGTAAAATTTTACGAAATAAACCTTTACCGAAAAAAATTATTTTATGTAAAAAAAATGCAAAACTCATAAATATATTAAAATTTTCAAAATTGATTTAATATGATTTAACTAATAATATTTGCAAAATTTTAAAATTTATAAACTCAAAAAAATTTTATCAAAAAAATTACGAGTAAAAAACTTCGTGTCTTGGTAATAAAAAAATTCTAAAAATTTTAAAATAAATTAAATTTTTAAAGAATATTTTAATATGAATTAAATAATAATATGTAAAAAAATTTAAAAATTGAAAACTTTTAAAAAAAATCTCACCAAAAAAATTTACGGATTATAATACTCGTATCTTGGTAACAAAAAAATTCTAAAACCCATAAAATAAATTAAATTTTTTTAAACTTAATTCAATATAAATTAAATAATAATATTTAAAGAAATTTAAAAATTAGAAACTTGAGAAAATCTTATTGAAAAAATTTACGGAGTATAAAACATGTATCTTGGTAACAAAAAAAATGTTAAAACTCATAAAATAAATTGAATTTTTCAAAATGATTTAATGTGGATTAAAAAATAATATTTTTTCTAAGAAAAATTTTAAAAGAATAATGCAAAACTGATCAAATAAAAAAAATTTTCCTAAACTGATTTAATATGAATTAAATAATAGTATTTGAGGAATTTAAAAAAAATATGAACTTAGAAAAATCTTCCCAAAAAAATTCATGAAATAGAAAACTCTATATCTCTAAAATGAAAAAAATTTTAAAATTCATAACAAATAAATGAGTTTTGAAAAATTGATTTATTGTTAGTTAAATGTGAATATTTAAAGAATTTTAAAATTCAAAACTCCAGAAAATTATACCAAAAAGTTTATAGATAACAAAAAGTTCGTATTCTAAAAAAAATTTCTAAAAAATACATTAAAAGTTATATAAAATGAATTAAATAAAACATATAATTCAAAATATTAATTTATAAAAAGATAAAGAAGAAAATCCATAATTCAAATTTTGAAATAATTTTATCAAAAAATTTTACAAGTACAATACTCATGATACTGTGAAAAAAATTCAAAATTAATTACAAAAATGAGCAATTTGACACCTTATGGTATAAAATGCCAAGGCGAATTTTTTCATTGAATATTTATAATTTTTCAGTGTGCATATTAGCATAAATACCATATAGTTATCGGCAAAAATATACGAAAGTCAATTTCCTAAATTTGATAAAAAATTTTCAAAAAATTCTTTAAAAAAACATAAAAATGATAAATTTGACTATGATATCATTTGCAAAAGTAGATTTTCAAAATTTTGGCAAAAAAATATTAAAAATAATGTCTAAATATTCATCCTCTATACTAAAATGAGAGATCAAAATATGACTTTTTTTTATCGTGTGAACTTACAATTATTTAAATTATGGCTAAAAAGTCTTGAAAATGTCTTGTTCATCTGAAAAAGATCGTTCTCAATGAGGGTGGCCATTAAGTTGTCGATCTCAAATATTTAAGATTATTGAAAAAAAGACCCAGATGAAATTAGGTATCTATAACTGCCCATCTTTGACCGTTGCTGAGAATCATAAATAGGGCAAAGACCAAATAGACATAATTTTTGTTTAGGTCGTTAAGTTTTGAAAAGTAAACTAAACTAAAAATGAGAATAAAAGCCAACTAGCCCTAAGGAGAAATCTTAAATTAAACAGTGACTAGGGCGAGACCTAAGTCACAAATAGCTTAGTGAGAGAAAACCATGCTGGTCAACAAACAAAAAGAGCTTATTAGGATAAAACCTTACTAGTCAATAGAGGTAAAGGGTTGACCAAGGCAAAACCTACAAGTCAACAAAGATAAGGTTGACTGAGACAAAATTTACGAGTTAACAAAAATAAAAGGTTAACTGGGGATAAAACCAACAAGTCAACAAATGAAAAAGTTGACTAGGATGAAACCTATAAGTTAACAAATGAAAAGGGTTAATCAAGGTAAAACCAATAAGTCACCAAAGATAAGCATTAATTGGATGAAACCTATAAGTCAATAAATGAAAAGAGTTGACTAAGATGAAACACAGTTGATTAGGATGAAACTTATAAGCCAACATATAAAAGAGGTTGATCAGGATAAAACTGACAAGTCAACAAAGGTAAAGGTTGACTAGGATGAAACCTATAAGTCAACAAAGGTAAGGGTCGACTAGGATGAAACCTATAGTCAGTAAATGAAAGCGTTGACTGGGATGACATCAATAAGTCAACATAGGTAAAGGGTTGACCGTGACACAATTGACAAAGTCAATAAAGGGTTAATTGAGACAAAACCAATAATTCAACAAAGTTACAATCTTGATCAGGATAAAACCAATAAAGTCAATAAAGATAAAAATTTAATGAGGATAAAACCAACAAGTCAATTAGTAAAAGGGCTGCTAGGACAAAGCTAATAAGTCAATAGGGAAAAAAGGTTGACTAGGATAAAGCCAACAACTCAACAGGGATAAAAGTTTAACTAAGACAAATCTAACAAGTCAATAGGGATAAAAGGTTGATTGGGACAAAGCTGACAGGTCAATAGGGAGAAAAGGTTGACCGAGACAAAGTCAACAAGTTAATAGGGAAAAAAAGGTTGACTAGGATAAACCTGACAAGTCAACAGGGATAAAAGGGTTGACTGGGACAAAGCCAACAAGTCAGTAGAGAGAAATGGTTGACAAGGACAAAGCTGACAAGTCAATAAAGGTAAAAAGTTGATTGGGATAAACTAACAAGTTAACAGAGATAAAAGGTTGACTGGGACAGAGCCGACAAGTCAATAGGGAGAAAAGGTTGATTGGCACAAAGCCAGTAAGTAAACAAGGGTAAAAAATTAATTGGGGTAAATCAATAAGTCAACAAGATGAAAGGGTTGATCGAGGTAAAGTCGATAAGTTAACAGGGATAAAAGGGTTAACTAAGACAAAATCGATAAGTCAACAGAGAGAAAAGGTTGATTGGGACAAAGCCAACAAGTTAACAAGGATAAATAGGTTGACTGGGACAAAGTCAACAAGTCAACATGAAAAAAAAGGTTGACTGGGATAAAGCCAACAAGTCAATGGGATAAAAGGGTTGACTAA
>JBBYHO010000189.1:0-14622 GCA_038382025.1 Adansonia gregorii | reverse complement strand
CATTTTCGAGTCAGGATAATATTTTAAGTCGTACGCACTCTTAGATCCGCGAGGATCCACCCAGGGGTACGTCGCGATAATAAGTCAACACAGATAAAGCATTGATCATGATAAAACTAATAAAGTCAACAAAGATAAAGGGTTGACCAAGATAAAACCAATAAGTTAATACACAAAAGGTTTTGATCAGGATAAAAACAATAGTCAACAAAGATAAAATATTGACGAGATAAAGTCGACAAAGTTAACAAAGATAAAAAATTAACCAGGATAAAACCAATAAGTCAACGAGTAAAAGAGTTAACTATGACAAAGTTGTAAGTCAATATGGAGAAAAAGGTTGACTGGGACAAAGTTGCAAGTCAAAAGGGAGAAAAAGGTTGACTGGGACAAAGTTGCAAGTCAATAGGGAGAAAGGTTTGATTAGGACAAAGCCGACGAATCAACAGGGATAAAAGGGTTGACTGGGACAAAGCCAACAAGTCAACAGGGATAAAAGGGTTAATTGGGACAGAGCCAACAAGTCAACAGGGAGCAAAGTTGACCGAGACAAAGCTAACAAGTCAATAAAGATAAAAGGGTAATCAAGACAAAGTTGTCAAGTCAACAAAGAGAAAAAGTTGACTGGGACAAAGCTGATAAGTCTACAAATATAAGGGTTGGTGTAAAATTGAAGACATAATCAATTATCATGATGAAACACTTAACTGACTTAAATCCCACTTCACCTACCTTGCCATATGATTGCATGAAAGGGTGATAAAAACTCTTTTAAATGCTTCGAATATCATCATCGAAGTATTGAAAACATATTTTTGGATGCTTCGAATATCACCATCGAAGCTTCGAAAATATTCTCCTTAGTGAAAACCTTTAAATGCTTCGAATATCACTGTCAAAGTTTTTTTAAAGCCTTCTTCACCTACCATACCATAAGATCCCATGGGAAGGTGATAAGTTTATTTAGAGAATCATTTAATTTTTCCTAAAAAGTCATCAAATATTAAATTAGCGTTCATTGATTCAGTGATATAACTTATACAATTGGATAAATATCTATTCAAGGCATATTTGCTTACTTCTACGAAATCATGAAAAGCATCAAATTGCATCGAAATTCTAGGATTTATGGAATAAGATCACTTTCTCATTTCGACCTTGGGAAAAATTGATTAAAATCTATGAAAATTCCAAAATAATTTTAACCATGGATTTTCCAATATCAAGGATAATAGATATGTTATCTTCATCATGATGTTAAAACTTTTTTGTGATGGATGATCACCATTCAGGACTATTTTGAATAAGACGAAGAAATGAATTTAGAGGCATAAATGGGTGATACTACTAAAATTTGTCTTAAAGAAATTCATATGACAAAGTTGAAGTTTACCGAGACTAAATTCATATGGATGTTTGTTTAAAGAATGCCTTGAAAGATAAACAATCAAGTTATAACATCTTTTTAATCTTCACACAAAATAACCTGACATGTGTTAAACTAATGCTAGTAAATACCAAAACTAAAAGGATTGGTCTGAAAGGCTTTTGGTAATCATCAATTCTCAAGGTTAGGTATAAAGTTTTAAAAGGTTATTTGGAAAGGAATCAATGTCAGGGCATTTGACCCAACCTTTTGTTGAGGTCATGAAATTTTTAAAGGCTTGGGCTCATTTTTGAATTAAGATGATGGGTTCTCTTTGATTAGTGCCTATCTTTGTTGATTTAGGAGTAATTCTTAGGCTTTTAAACTTGCCCCATCACATTGTTAAAGACTTAGGTCATTTTTGAATTAAGATGATGGGTTCTTTCTGACTAGTGACTATCTTTGTTGATTTAGGAGCAATTCTTAGGCTTTTAAACCTGCCACATCACATTATTAAAGACTTAAAAATCATTCAAAAAGATGAAATCTTAAAGAGCTTCCTAAGAACAGCTCGACAGCCCAGATAGCTATGTCTGATCAAGATAGACTTTATTAGGTACGTAATGTAGGTCATAGTTCAAGGTTTAGAAAAAGATAAATAGGCCAAATAAAGTGTTTAAAGGTAATTGAATCAAGGATTAGTTTTGTTCAGAAAGAGTTGATTTTGGCATGTTTTTCAAGATGAACAAATCTTTTTTCTTCAACAACTTTTGTTTTCTTTATTTTTCTTTCTTTAAAACTTTCATCATTCTTTATTTTGAAAGAACTTGAAATTTTCTTTATTCTTCACTTGGAATATTTGAACTTGAGATTTAAACTTTCTTCTTTCTTTAGAATTTACTTTATGACGTCTGATTTATTCTTCTCGTAACTTTATAATGGAATTTTCCCCTTCTAATCTTAAAGCTTTGCTTCACTTGCCGCCCAGTGTGGAGGGTGGTCTTTGATTAGGGTTTAAAGAAAAAATAAACTATCAGGCTCAAAGAAGACTGCAAAGGGAATAATTGTTTATTTTAAGAAAAGATAGAGAAAAAAAACCATTTTTCATTTCAAACATAGCCATTTCAACTAGTCAAGCATTTTACTAGGAAAAAAATATTTTTTTTTTCAAAATCATTTTGAATATTTCAATAGCATGATGCTACACTCAATAAAAGGCTTAAGGTATGCCCTTCAATATGATTAGCTTCATAGCCATCGACAACTGGTTGAGCCTCTAAGAAGGAAAATCAGATTGGCTTGGAAAAGATCTCATATCTCATATCTTGTGTATCAAAAATTAGTTTGAAAAGGTTTTGTTTAAAAGAAAAAAAAGATTTTGGCTTATGTTCACTCTGTTCTTCCTGAATTGAGGATTTGGAAGAGTGTCATGAAAATTATGGCAAAAGACTATCAAAATAAGGGAAATCTTGAAATTACTATCATTATTTTAGCACATGTCAAATTATTGATATCTAAATCTTTTATAAGCATAACCTATTTGTTCGACCTTCAAGGAATCCATAGAAAATAACATTTGGGTATGGAAAGTCTGTAGTGGTGAAAGGTCCATAACTGAGCGTTTGGGAGAATTATATATGCAGAAGTGAAGAAGCTTTCCAAAAGAGCTCAAACTAATGATGATCACTTACCAAAGAAAAATTTTCTAAAGTGTTGTCATTACCTTAAATATTGGAAATCATAATGAACAAAGTTCATGGTTATTGAAGTATGCATACTATTTACAAATCAAAGTTCATTTCATACGAAATGTACAAAATTTTGAAGTTAAGATAGAAATTACCTCTGATTCATATACTACCAAAAGTTCGATGAACTTTAGACCAATCATCATTGATAAACATCCTCTAACTTCAAAATTTTGCTAAATTGACATCCCTAAGGGTCGAGTTGTAAATCAACTAGTGGAACATCAAAAGGTGTATCAAACTCTAAGTTCTCGAGCTTGAAAACTCCATAAGAGGTGTGGTTATTTCTTGTTATCTCAATCATGCCATGAGCATAGCCATTATATGAGACTTAATTCTTTAGTAGATTCTTTAGTAGAAAAGATGAATCTAAAAGCTCATTGCATGGCAAAGAATCATCCAAGTAATTCAAGTTGGAATTTACAATAGCCTGTGATATCCTACCAACCATGCTTATACTTTGAATTATCTTCGCATTGAATAGCATGCATTGATTGATGGAATTCTTAGATAAAACGTGTTACAACCTGACGCTCGAATTATAACACCCTGGGTAGGGAGTTTTCCAAGTTTTGTTGGAATGTTAAAAATCATATAATTCTATTGAGGTTGCTGAACAATGAAAAGCTGGGGTCGAAGACACTATCCAAATGGATTTCCTTATTTTCTCGACTTCTTAGGGTCCTGTCGGCTATGATAGAATTATTTTTTGTCCTACATATGCTTCCTGTTACCCCTTGGTGAGCATGAATGTGTATTATGGGATCGGCTTCCATATACTGAACACCATAAAGTGGTTGCCTTTCAGTTCGCACTTCCTTGGATCCTTGGCAGAAGTGTTGTTATGATACGGGACTGTATGTAATAATAACAATTTTTTAGTTATGGTTTTGTTTTTGTGGGACCTTTCGTTTTTGTTAAAGTCAAGGACCCCAATTCTATTTTTATACAATGATTTTTACAGCTGCCCCTCGTGAAAGGGAACCAATATTAGTGTCCACTGACTGTATATCTTAAATGTTAAAGAATTGTCTTTATGCTTGTACTTCCCCAAATCCTCGGTAGAAGTATAAATAATATTTTATTAGGTGCAAACAAACTTGCTTGTTCCGAGAAACTTCATTGAGCTTGCAGTTTGTGATGTCTTCTATTTCATGATTCGTGTTACTTCGATTTAAAAAAAATGAAAAAAGAACTTAAATCAGTATGCATGACTACATATATCTTGTCAACATTTATCTTTATTATTATCTGCATATGTATGTCAACAAAGGAAAAAAAATGTATGAATGAACAAATAAATAAATGACTGAATGAATGAAACATGATTCAAAGGACATAAAGATTATTGTAGAAGTAGGAATCTGAGGAATTTGAGTCATTACTTAATAGCATTGTACCACTTACCAAAATTCTCTACCTTATCTACTGATTGTGGTCATACGTGGTTATATTTACAAAATTCAAAAGCAAAGTAACAAAAAGAATTGCTCTTACAAATATTACATTTTCTTAATTGTATTGTGCTTCTAAGGGATTTTTGATAACGCTAATCATTCATTTTCTTAACCCTATATTCACAAAATCTAGCAAGTAGCCCAAAAAGTTATCTTCACAATCATTTGATTTCCCCCGTACTCTGATACTTCCAATATGTGATCTTTTTTCTTTCATGTACACCCCCAACCATTTTTATTAGTCTATTAAGCAGATTTTCCATTCCACAGATTTCATGGTTGAACTCTTCTTAAATGAATGTAAACGTATTAACCTTTGCCTCTGAATTATCACCCATCTCTTAATTGTTGAAATACAATGAATGAAACGAATTAATACATTATGGAAATTATGAATGCATGAATATATAAGAATGTGAACTTTGCAGGTGCATGAATGAATTTATAAGTTTCCATGGGATATATAAAAAGGTGATGCCAAGAATTAAAAAAAAAACCCTTTCATAGTATAACAAATTAATAAAAGTAAAATATATCATAATAACACAACAGACAATTAATAATATGAAGAAACTCAAATTATAACAGTAAAGGATTAGAAGCATTCCCCCATGTGTACCTAATTTGGTATCCTTTAGAACCGGGTATGGCTCTAACTAGGTGAGTCTCTATAGCTCATTACATGAGGTTTGGGTTAGACATCTAAATACATTCTCGAATTGTTCCTCAAGTCTGGAAAGAATTGACGAGGTATGCTAATCCTTACCCATCGCAGGTATATGTCAGAAAGGGTTCAATTCAAGTGGTGGTATCTTCCATGCCCATAACAAGGCTAACACCTAAGGCAAGCGTAGGAATTTACACCCGGTAGGCTTTTCACTGGCCCAAACAGAGGCTAACACCTCAGAAGACAAAGCTACTTTGCCTTCTCCTAAAATATTGGGTACCTATGCCCCTTTCATATATGGAAGAGAATCTAATGCATATGCATCTACACAGTGTGTGCAAGGGAACATACCTTTTATGAGTTAACACTTTCAAAAATAGTAAAAACCCTATCCTAAATTCCCCTAAAAAATAATGCCATAAAGGAAGCAAAAGGATTAGTGAAAAATATGAAGAATATATATTGAAATTTATGTCAAAAATACAATGAAAAAAATTTATTTTGAAAATATAGGGAATTATAGTTAAATATTAGTTGAAAACAAATTAATCACAATTTAGTTAACACGTAATTAATTTTAGGCCTTACTCTCTAGCTATCCCCAGTGGAGTCACCAAGCTATCGCAATGTGGCCCCACTATGAATTCTGACCAGCCTAACTTAAAATGGCAAATGTATCCATTGTTTCTGTATAAATATCTATATATAATTATTTCCTTTTATTTTTAGAGGCCTATAGCATGATTATTATACTTTATTTTTCCTACATGGAGACTGAGTTGTTGAGATGAATCGCTTATCTGACTTCTCTAAATAGTCATTAAACGACTATTTTCTTGAGTCACCACCAATCTGTTTTGGCCAAGTGAGATTGGACACCTATCGGAGTTTATAGCTTGAGGATTATGAAACCCGTAAAAATAAACTTTGAGGTCTACACTCATAACAGAGATAGCTTAAAAGGGTCCAGGAGTTGATTATAATCACAAGTAAGGATCGACCTTCTTGTGATGCCCAGCAATAGATACCTTATTAATCATGTGTTAAATTAAATTTGATTTTTGTTCGGTTTCAATATTCAATATTTAATTATAATTCTTGTAATAATTTATTAAATAAATTTATTATTTCAAGAAAAGTTTGCTTTTATTACATTTTGAAATTACAAAATTATTCGTGCCCTCCTAGGGAACCAAGTGGACATGAATTCTCTATCGTATCTTGCTAAAGAACCATGCGAAATACGAAAGGTTTTTTTAATAAAAAAATCCTGACTTCTTATTTGAAAAGTGTATCTTGCTATTAAAATAATCAGTAAAATTCCTCATATATTGTGGTAGAAATCTTACGTATTAATTTAATTAAGAGACATGGCCTTATTTATAAAAATAATTTTATTATTAAAAATATGAATTTTATGACCTAGAAATGACCTGATATAATGAACCAATGTGTACTTCTGACATGAAAGTATCTTAGTAATCACATAGGACTTAGTCTTAATGCAAACTTACCAAAATACCCTAAGGTTCTATCTTTGACATGAAAGTATCCCAGTAACTCTAAAGGTCATTAAAATGATTTATGGAAGGTTGAACCCATCCTAAATGGACATCTTTGGCATAAAATAATCCGAACGAGCACTTAGGACTCAATTCTGGCAAAATTACCAAAATACCCTTAAGGTATACCCTCAACGTGAAGGTATCCCAATAACCCTAAAGGACATGAAAATGACCCTAGAAACCTAATCCAACCTAAATATTCACCTTTTACGTAAAAGCATACCTATCAGCAAAATGACCTTGGAAAACTAATCCAATCCCAAATATTCACATTTGGCGTAAAAGCATCCCAATGATCAAATTACCAAAATGCCCTTCAGGTACACTTTCGACATAAAAGTTTCTTATAACCTTAATAGACCTTAAAATAACCTTAAAAGGCTAAACCAATCCTAAAATATTCACCTTTGGTGTAAAAGCATCCTAATAAGTAAAATTACCAAAATACCCTTAGGGTATACCCTGAACATGAAAGTATCTCGATAACCTTAATGGACTTTAAAATGACCCAAAATGAAGAAAAGTAAATAGATTTAATCTAAATGGAAAAGCTAAAAGTTTAAGTTTGACTTAAAATGCAAAATTTGCAATCAATCCCCTAAATTTTTTAAAATTACATTTCGTATCCTTTGGAAGATTGAATAAATATGAAAAGTTTTGAAAAATTCTATATCCTTACGGAAGGCTATAGAAATAATAGGGATCTTTAATACTTGTAGAATGCTCATTTTCCCCCCAAAATATGAAAATTTGTTATTTACTCCCTAAACTTTTCTAACTTTTCATTTTAGTCCTTACATGATGAAATAACCAAAAAATTATAAAATCACATGAAAATACACATGGAAAATACAATAAATATGTTAGCAAGAATTCGGCCAAACAGCTTGGCCTTAAAGCAAACCTTTTTTTTTACATTTTGTAAAATAGCTTGTAAATTTTTTAAATTTGCATTTTGACCCCTACATAAAAAATAACATCATAAAACATCACAAAAAAATCATCAAATTAGCCAAGAGTTAACCTAAAAATCTTAGATAAATTCTACATAAAGGTTTGGCCAAGCACTTTTGGTCATAAAACACGATTTTTGCATATTTTGCAATTTAGCACTTAAATTTTATAAAATTGCAAAATGGCCCCTAAAATGTTAAAATCACCTAAAACAAGTTCCAAAACACACAAAATCAGTTTTCTGATAGCCTATGAAGCACTCGACCAAACCAAAAATAGCATAAAAAAGTTTATGTATTTTATGATTTAATCCCTAAAATTTCTAATATTTACAAAATAGGCTAAAAATCATAAAATCAACACAAAAGTGAGCATAAAATCATCACAAAAAATTCCCATTAAATTTAGTCAAGTGAAAAAAAAAACTATCATTAAATATTTTCTTTACACAAAGTCAAAAAAACAACCATGAATAGATGTCATCAACTCAAATACAAAAATAAAATCACAAAAAAAAATAAATATATGAATATGTAAATTAGCATAATAACACGAAAATATTAAGAATAACCTTATAAACATAAACAAATATAAACAACACAGCTAACATTTCATTAACAACAACAATATTTCATAAAAAAAATGAAGCTTCAACTAAAAAAATTAAATATAACAACAAACATATAGAAAATTGTTCATTGTCAACATGTTAGCCTTTCAACATGGATGAAAATCCATGAGTTTAACATGATTTTGACTCAAAACAAAGAAGAAAAATGATGCGAATATGCAAAAATTACAAGATTTCTACATGAAATTACCTTGAAAGGCTTGAAAACTTAAAACCCATGAGAAATTTTAAGAAAAATAGCTAAATTTGACCATGGAAATCCTTAGCAATTTATGAAACTTCTCCCAGGTTTTTCCAAGATGGAAGTATTCGGCCAAAAAGGTCGTGGTGGACCTTTTTGGCCATTGGCTTGTCTCCCCTCATTTTCTTTTTTTTTCTTTTATTTATTACATGTAATAATTTCTTTATTTTTTCATTTTTTATTTGACTTATTTGAGATATGATTTGATTTTTGACAAACTAATTAGATTTAAATTTATAAATCTTGTCTCCTTGTGATATCATGCATGAGACCATTGATTTTTACAGATATTCTGAGTGATTTTGTATATAATATATAAAACTATACCGTAAAAATTAAATATAAGAACTAAATTGTAAAAATTAAAAATTATGTTTTTTAAAAAACAATTTCATATCATCAGTTTAATTCAATTTAATAATAAAAACAATTTTTTACATTCAAGGAATACATTGAAATAGCAAACTTGCAAAATTTTACGAGAAAAAACATTTACCGGAAAAAATTGTTGCATGTAAAAAAAATGCAAAATTTATAAAATAAATTGAATTTTGAAAAAAATGATTTAATGTGAACTAAACAGCAATAGTTGAAAAAATTTAAAAATTATAAACTTAAAATCCTACTGAGAAAATTTACGAAGTGTAAAACCCGTATCTTGGTAACAAGAAGAAAAAAATTTTAAAACTCATAAAATAAATTAAAATTTTTAAAACTGATTTACTATGGATTAAATAATAATATTTAAAGAATTTTAAAAATTATAAACTCAAAAAAATCTTACGAAAAAATTTACAGGTACGAAACCATAAATCTCGATAGCAAAAAAATTTTAAAAACCATAAAATAAATCAAATTTTTCAAAACTGATTCAATATGAATTAAATAATAATATTAAAGAAATTTTAAAAATGGAAACTTAAAAAAATCTCATCGAAAAAATTTACGAAGTATAAAACTGGTATCTTAGTAACAAAAAAATTTTAAAACTCATAAAATAAATTAAAATTTTCAAAACTTATTTAATATGGATTAAAAATAATATTTAAAGAATTTTAAAAATTATAAACTATGAAAAATCTTTCAAAAAAAATTACAGAGTAGAAAACTTCATATTTCGAAAATAGAAGAATTTCAAAAGAAAATTACAAAACTGTTAACATAAAAAAATTCTTAAACGGATTTAATATTAATTAAATAATAATATTTGATGAATTTTAAAAAAATATATAAACTTAGAAAAGTCTTCTTAAAAAATTTATAGAGTAGAAAACTCCTTATTTCTGAAACGAGGAAAATTCTAAAATTCATAACAAATAAATGAATTTTAAAAAATTAACTTAATGGTAGTTGATTGTGAATATTTGAAGAATTTTAAAATTCAAAACTAAAGAAAACTACATCAAAAATTTTATAGATAACGAAAAGTTTGTATTCTAAAACTGAAAAAATTTTAAAAAAATACATTAAAAATTATATAAAATGAATTAAATAAAAATATTATTCAAAATATTAATTTATAAAATAACAAAGATGAAAATCTAAAATACGAAATAATTTTATCAGAAAAAATTTCATGAGTACAATACTCATGATACTATGAAAAAATTTAAAATTAATTACAAAAATGAGCAACTTGACACCTTGTGGTATAAAATGCCAACACGAATTTTTCATTGAATATTTCTAATTTTTCAGAGTGCATACACAAGTATCAGTAAAAATATAAGAAGGTCAATTGCCTAAATTTAACAGAAAATTCTCAAAAAAATTTTTAAAAATGAAAATTTTGACTATGATATCATCTACAAAAATAAATTTTTCAAATTTGAAAAGAAATTATTATAAAGATAATTTTTTTTCTTAAATATTGTTTTTTATATCCGATATTATAGATCAAAATATGGTTTTTTTGTTATGTGAACTTAGGACTATTTAAATTATAACTAAAAAAGGTCTTGAAAGTGTCTTGTTCATCTGAAAATGATCGTTCCCAATGAGGATGGCCATTAAGTTCTCGGTCTCGGATATTCAAGATCATTAGAAAAGAGACTCGGATGAAATTAAGTGTCTTTAGTAACAAATCACGAAAATCATAAAAATACCAGAAAGAGACCATGGCTAGTAGGGCAAGGAGACAAGAATTACAAGCACGGGTTGACAAATTGACCTATTAAAAATAAGCATCAGATAACGTTGCTTCAAAAGTGTAAGAGGAAGCATCAAAGTTAAAAGCTGATTATGATAGCCTGAAAAGATGAGCTAAAGTTGTCGAAGGCGAGCATCAAAAAGTTTTTCAAGGAACTGAAAGAGTCAAAAAAGGCCTTTGCCACTTATGATTCAGAATTGATGATGGCAACTATCAGGATTTTAGAGTTAAAGTCGCAGATGGTGGGTGTAAAATCTCAATTCCAAAAAGGAGCTCGACCATCAAAAGGATTCTCCTTTAGGTTAAATGTTAGCTTGTGGTAGCAAGTACATGTAGAGCGCTTTAAATGGCATTTAGCTTCTTAGGGGGCTATTAGATTTAAGGAATATTTGGTTCTCCCAGCTAGTCACCCTTCTTGAGGGTTTCAATGTTATTTGATCATCCCATGAAGATATGGAATGGATGCACTCCAAGAACCATGCCTTCATTACTCTAACTTCTGTTGAGGAGACTACTTAAGATGATGACACCTCAGAGAAGAAAGAAATGGGGGAAGAGGTCAACCAAGAAATAGGAGTTAAGGCCCATTAATGGATGTATTTTGTTTTCTTTGAACATTTGATGTAACTTTTGGTAAATGAATTAAATTCATCTCCTTATTGGAGTGGTTTTTTTAATTGCATTCATCAATTATTCAATCTTTTAAACTTAAGTAAGTGCTTTTTACTTTGTATTTGCCTTGGTGGCTATCTTTTCAGTTTATATTGGCCTATGTGGCTTTGTTAAGGCAGCAGCTTTTGGCTGCTTTCATTTATACGGACCATCATAGGTCATTTCAACAAAATTAGTAAATTAAATTTTTTAAAAAGATTTCATAAATTGAGCTTTATCCACATAAATTCAAAATTGACAAGTAATACTTTTTGACATGGATAACATTCCATGTGTTTAGCAAATGTTTTCCTACCATGTCCATCAATTTATATGCACCAAATCCTACAACTTGGTGACTTGATAAGGTCTTTCCCAATTTAGAGATAATTTTTTTCTTTCATCAGCTACTCTGCTCGCATCACAATTTCATAAAACTAGATTGCCAACTTGGAATTGTCTATATTCTACTTGTTTATTGTAGTATTTAGACACTTAGTGTGCCCTAGTTACTATTTATGTTGCGGCATCTTCTCAGCTTTTCTCTAGTAAGTCTAAGTTCTTTCTTAGATGTAGGTTGTTCAGTTCTTGATTAACATTGGCGGTCTTAATGGTTTAGACCCTAACTTCTGCTAGGATTACTGTTTCGATGCCGTAGACCAAATTAAAAGGTGTGGTGTCAATTGCTTAGCATTTTGTCATTCAGATTGCTTATAGTACTCTAAGTGTTTCTTTTGCCGAGGCCCTCTTGACATCATCCGACTTTTTCTTCAATGATTGGAGTATGTTTTTGTTCATAGATTTGACTTGCCCGTTAGACTGAAAATGGGCGACTTAAGTATGAACTATGCTTATATGAAATTTTTTGGAAAAGTTTTATAATTTATCTGCTTGTAATTGTTTACCTCTATCAGCTATAATGATGTTTGGTATTCTAAATCGGCAGACAATGAATCTCTAGATGAAGCTTTTTATGGACCTAACTGTTAACATAGCTACAAGTTCTGCCTTTACCCATTTGGTGAAATAATCATATGCCACTATCAAGAACTTTTGTTATAATGTCGCTAGTGGAAAGAGGCCTAATATGTCGATCCCTTAAACACAAAAAGGTTAAGGGCTCAAAATCTATTTCAAAGCTTCTACTGGCTCTCTGGGTATTATGGCAAATCGTTGGCATTTGTCACATCTATTTACTAGGATAATGGCATCCTTCCTCATGGTTGGCCAAAAGAATCCTTATCTTAGTGCTTTTTGTGCCAGAGCTCTACCCTCCAATGGTTACTATAGACACCTTCAAAGACTTCTCTGAAAACATAATTTGTCTTACTCAGGTCTAGACACCTGAGCAAAGGATAAGTAAAAGATTTTTTATATAAAATACCATTGATAACAGGGTACCTAAAAGTTTTTTTTCCATTTTTTTTGGAAAGGATCGTCTAGAGTTGAGTTCGTTTGATGGAACACCATAATTGGTTTCATCCAATTATCAGTCACTTTAGTGACTGGTTCATGGATGTAACGATCATATTCGGCTGTTTGAACATATTCAAGTAAGATCTTACCCTTATTTGTGACTTCCAAAGTACTCGTCATTTTGGACATGAATTAGCGATGGCGTGCCGTTCATGAGGAATGTGTGCGAATATGATATGATCAAAGATGAGGGCAAGCTTAGATACTATGTCATGATATTTAGCTAGTGTTTGATATTTAACTTCGTATTCCTTATTAACTTGGCTCACCACCAGTTGGGAATCTATAAAGGCTTTTAAATGAGTAGCTCCGAGGCTTCTTGCCAACTTATTCCTACTATGAGGGCTTCATATTTAGCAACATTATTTGAAGAAGAGAATTTGAAGCAAAAGGTATAGTGCTCTGGTTGCTCATTGGGATCGATTAAGAAAACACCAACACCTAACCTTTTTTTCCCTAACAATCTATCGACATTCAGTTACTAGTATTTCTTTTTGTTCCCTTCCGCTATGGGATCTGGCATCATTAGGTCGCTAATATTTTTTTCTCGTAAGTTATGAAACGACTCGTGCAGACTCAACAGGTGATAAAAATGAGTATTCAGCAATGAAATCAGTTAATGCCTGTACTTTAATTACTTTCCTACGAACATATCTTAGCCTAAATTCACTTAGCTCGATGCTTCACTGATCATCATTCCTGCAGAGTCGACCTTTTGTAGAATATCCTTCAATAGTAGATCTGTTAGCACTATGATAGAGAGCACTTGAAAGTACTGTCATAGCTTTCTAGCTGCCACTATAAGTGCATAAACCAACTTTTCTATCTTCATATAATTTGTTTCCTCCACTTGTAATGCTCTGCTAACATAATAAATAGGCCAGTATGTCTTGTTATCCTCTTTTACCAAAATAAAGGCAACTATTTTTTCAAAAGTGGCAAGATGGACAATTAAAGGATCACCCGGAGATAGGTTTGTTAATAAGGGTAGTGTGCTAAGGTAATGCTTCAATTGTTCAAACGGTTGTTGACATTCGTTTGTTTATTTATATCTGGTGGCTGCCCTATATAATTTAAAGAAAGGCAGGCATTTGTTAGCTAATTTTGTAATAAAGCGCTTGAGTGCACCAATTCTCTCTGTCAACCTTAGCACTTCTTTTGTCAACTTTGGCAGGGACATTTCTAGGATTGCCTTAATTTTTTTAGGTTTGCTTCGATTCTTCTAAAAGAGGCCATAAAGCCAAGGAATATCCACATTGCTACTCAAAATGTGCATTTAGAAAGGTTCAATTTCATGATATATCTTTATTAAATCTGAAAGGTTTACTTAAGGTCGACAATATACTATTCGATCAATGAGCATTTTGCATGCATGTCATCAATATAGACTTCCATAGATTACCCTATCTATTTTTTTAAAGATTTTATTTACTAACCTCTGATACGTGGCCCTAGCATTTTTACGCCTCAAGGGCATAACTTTATAGCAAAAAGTTTTTTCCTCAACAATGAAAGACGTTTTGGCTTTATCTTGCGGATTCATTCAAACTTGGTTATAGCTAGAGAAAGCATCCATGAACGGAAGGAGCTGATGTCTATTGTTGAGAGTGAAAAGCTATCTTTTGGCCATTCTTTATTGAGGTCTGTTAGACCTTTAGGTGGTGAATGAAATCAAGAGGGGGGTGAATTGATTTCTCAAAATTTTGATAAATTAAAA